>JASANA010001193.1:0-12413 GCA_030248095.1 Ptycholaimellus sp. GST1_10
TAAAGGAGGCTGCCGATAAAGGGTCTTTGGGCTGGACTGAGACATGCTCTTTCTGCTCTCTTTGCGTGACCCTCAGGCGTTATAGGATATTAGGGCCTCCGCTCAGATGGAGCACGCCACTTCCGGTTGGGCGTCGGAATAACATGGCCTCATCAACTCTCGTCAGCCAATTTGATGAAATCAGTCAAGGGTTGGAGTCTGAAAAGGGGTCTTTGGGCTGGACTGAGACATGCTCTTTCTGCTCTTTTTGCGTGATCCTCAAGCGGTATAGGATATTAGGGCGTTCGCTCAGGAGGAGCACGCCACTTCCGCTTGGGCGTCAGAATAACATGGCTTTATCAACTCTCGTCAGACAACTGATGAAATGAGTCAAAGGTTGGAGGGCGTGGTCGGCAGACTAGCTGTTTTGAAGAGCTTTTTTGAAGAGGTTTTGAAGAGGAGAATATATTGGGAAAGTTTTAATCTGAATGAGCGAAATTGGGCTGGTGTAAAAGGGAACAGAATGGACTCTTGGGAGCATTTGCTAGATTTTAAAATTTACATGGTGTTAGAGCGTGTGGGTACGCAGGGAGCCCGGAGACGGTACTTCTCATTCAAGAGTCCGTTCCCTCCTTCCCGCTTTCATACGCTTCACGCTCATTGGTCCCTGCCCTCTCCCGCCAACTCCCCAGACACAGCTTGCCTGCTGGGCTCCACCTCCTCCTCTGCACTCACTTCTATTCTCTGTCCCACTTTTTGGAGACCTTCTAAGAAAAGCTTTGGTGGTGGCGGTCTTGTGCTTGCGCGACACCATGACCTTCACCAGCTTCACCAAGGCCTTCAGCCTCAGCAAGAAGCGCGTCCCCATCCTCACCGACATCTTGCACACCCTCGCCAACGCCATCGGGGCATAGGATTTCATTACCCACACCTCCTCCTCTCCCAACCTACCACTTCCACCCCAACAGCATTGAATGGAGCCTGTATAGCCAGGGGAAAGGACCTCGGAAGGGACGCCAGCTGCAGCAACTCCGCCTCGCTTCGCAAGCTCAGCTCAGGTGCCCAACCTCTCCTTCCTCCTCTTCTACATCCCCTTCGCTTGCCATGGACTTCACCGATGAGGACGTCGCCATCTCCAAGCACACCCACTCCTGCGTCATGCTGGATGACAGCCCCTGCGACAACCTCCTCTGCCCCATCCTCTCCCATCACTCCACCCGCCTCCGCTGCCAGCAGTGCGACAAGATCCTCTGCATCAGTGGAGCCGGCGCCTACTTTGTGCCCGGCGGGTCCTCTTCCACCACCCTCTACAAAACTACCCTCCATGCCTTTCGCTCATTCCGCATTGACCCCTCCAACATCCTCCCATGCTACACCTGCCCACGCTGCAAGATCGCCAATGACTGTGAACCCCACCCTTTCGTCCACCAGCTCTTCAACCAGAAGCTCTACCCAAACTCCAGCCGCACCTACTCCTTCATCCGCAAGGCCATGCCTCAGCTCACCGTCATCACCGACAACCACAGCCCAACACATGGACCTCCGGACGAGGTGGACCTGGAGCAGGGAGAGCAAGAAGATGAGCGTGGAGACGAGGAGGAGCTGGGGACGCTGGGGACGCTAGACGACACGGGCTCCAGCCTTGCGGACCAGTGCTTCCCAGAGGAACGCTGTGTCCTGGAGCATCCACAGCAGTCCGGCATCTCCAAGAAGCAGTTTTGGCAGCAGTGCTACATGGATGCCCAACTTGCCTACGACGCCGTCAACACCCAGGAGGCTATGACGGAGGATGAGCAGAAGCAGGCCAAAGTTGACCTATGCCACGCTGCCATCGAGATGGAGAAGGCGGAAGAGCATCTGCAGGAGGAGACTTGCTGAGAGGAAGCCGCCGCCCGTGCCCAAGCCGAGGCCAAGGAGGAGGAGCATCTGCATGTATGGGAGGAGGTGGAGGAGATCAACCACCAGGAGCGCCTCGCAGACCTCACCAACCTCAATCGCTCTGTCGAGGACATTGTGGACCCCGACACCCTTGTTGTCTCCGCCACTCCCGCCCAGCACACCGGCTCTTCCACCTCCAACCTCAACGCCAACCCTACTCACCCTACTGCCTCAGAGCCTCCCGAGCCTAAAACGCCTCAGGAGCCTCAGGAACCTCAGGAGCCCCAGGAGCTCCAGAAGCTCAAGGAGCGCATGGTGATCCAGGACAAGGTCATCACCAACCTCCATCTCCACCGCTCCAAGCAGACCCGCCTCTGCCTTGCCGCCAAAGCCCGCCTCCAAGAGCTACAAGCCGGAAAGCAGGACCTTCGGCAACAAGCAGAGCTCCAACGAGAAGACCGGATCAAGGCTCAAGCTGAGCTGGAGCGCCTCCACACCCAGAACCTTGTCGCCCAGAAGGCCCAGGAATGGGAGCAAGGAAGCCCAGCAAGCTCTACAGGCCGTTCAAGATTGTCTTCTCCACCTGGAGCAAGAGTCAGCGTGGAGGGAAGCAGCATACCGGGACAACAAGGTCCAGGTCGCCGCCATCCTCGACAACCTCCGCATCGACAACATCCGCCTCCAGCGCCAGCTAGCCACCACCAAGAGCCAGACTCTGCCAGCCGCTACCTCTACACCTGACCTGGAGCAACCCACCCTGCCCCGACTCAAGGCCTCGCCGCGGAGACCCTGGGAGCAGCCACACAGCCTCCGCTCTTCTCTGGCTCCCAGCTATGCCCCCTGCCCTCCAAGAGCCTCTTCAGCCACCTCCAGCGTCCTCCCGCCCACCTCCAGCATCCTCCCACCCACCACTTTGACGGCAAGAACCTCTCTGAGTTTCCCATCTGGCTCAAGTGGTGGAACCACTACTACCACTCCAACCGTGAGATGAGCAACTTGGACAAGCTGGAGAAGCTGATGGAGTGCCTCAAGGGCCCGGCCAAGACCGTGGTCGCCTGGTGCCAGAACTTTGAGGAGAAGGACCACGACAATGCTCTGGCCATCCTCAAGGACAACTATGGCGATGCCTCCACCCAGAAGACCAAGCTACTCCGATCCCTGGAGCGGGTCGAGAAGATGCGCAACAACGTCACTGCTGAGGCTCTCTATGCCCTCGCCGACGATCTCCATTGCATTGGAGTTCAGCTGCACCAGCATGGAGTCCAAGATCTGGACTCACATGCCCTCCTGCTCTTCGAGAAGCTGCCGGACTCCGTGGTGCTGGACCAGATGAACTCCCGCACCCACGCCAACCTCTCGCTGGAGATTGGCTATGACGAGCTGGTCAACATCTGCCGCATTGAGGCCAAGGCCAGGGCCGCCGCTCATGGAGCTCTCCCACGACCCCGCAACAACCCCCCAGCCACCTCCTCTACCCATACAGCCAACCGCCCTCAGCCTACGTAACCCCAGCGCCCCTACTCTGGCAACTACCTCACCAACCCATCGGCCCCCGACTTCGAGAAGTCTGCGGGGCCCCAGAACGGGGGCAAGAAGCGTCGCCAGAAGTGGGCCCAGGGTGGGTCTCAGACCTCCACTCCTCCCTCCACTCAGCAGCCTTCCCCGGCCAAATGCCCTACGCTCCCTCAAGAAGGACAAGAGCCAGTGCCGCTGCAGAGACGAGCTGATGGATCCATCATCCACTGCCACCTCTGCGACGGCAACCACATGGTCCACGAGTGCCAGGTCTATGACACCCCTGCCAAGAAGCTGCAAAGAGCTAAGGCCATTCCGCTCTGCTACAACTGCCTGTGCCAAGGCCATGGACAAGATGAGTGCCGCAATCGAGGATGCTGCCAAGAGTGCAACGACCTGCACCACACCATCCTCCACTCCATCCTCTCCGCCCAAGGCCAGTCTGCCAACCTCCACCTCTCAGCAGCCGGAGACTCTCCCAAGCTTCCTTCCATCATCCATCCCATCTTCTCTCTGGGAATGCTGGGGAGAGTGCAGTGGAGCAAGGGTACGGTGATGCTGGACAATGGCTCCAGCTACACCTGGTGCATGGAGGAGCTGGTGCACTGCCTTGGCCTCAAGGTCTTTGGCTCCATCACTCTACAGCTCTCCACTGCCCACAGCTCCATCCACCGCAACATCAAGGCCAAGATGGTGAAGATGTTCCTGTCCGGCAACCAGTCGATGATGGAGATCACCGCCTGCGTCACGGAGAGTGTCACCGCACCCATCATCATCGGCGGCATTGACCTCTTGATACAGCCCTTCCACGACCGCAGCCTCCAGCCCACATGCATCCTCAACTGGCCCAGCAAGACCAAGCAGGAGAAGATCGTGGATGTCCTCATCGGCCTGGACTACCTGCATGCCTTCGAGGGCCCGGGAGTGCCTTGCCAGGATGTAATGGGCCTCTCCGTCTATTCCTCCGCCTTCGGCACTCACCTCTCCAGACCCGCGCCTGCCCAGACTACCGCCCACATCCTACCTGCCTCCTGCTCTCTACAAATCTCCTCCCCTTTGCTCTATCAGCTGGTGGAGATGCAGACAGGACTCAAGGTGGTGGGGCTGGGAGGCAAGGACATGGTGGCCAAGTGCGAGGACTGCAGCAAGGACCTGGACAAGTACAAGGTCGGCATCTGCAACAACTGCAAGCTCACCGCCGAGTTCAACATCCAACGCAAGGTGGACGGACGTTTCACCCTCACCCTCCCTTTCAAGTCCAGCGCTTCTTCTCTTCCCTCCAACCACCAGACCACCTTTGCCTGCCTGCAATGCCTGGAGAGCAAGCTCATGCCCCAGGAGAAGCAGCTGCACTACGCGGAGTTTGACAAGTTTGAGGAGACCAGCATTGTGGAGCCAGTGGATGAGTCCAAGACCCCAGGAGCCATGATCCAGTACCTGCCTCACCGCCCCATCTTCAAGCACACTGCCGCCTTCACCAAGTGCTGCCCTGTGCTGGACTGCTCCGCCGCCACCCGCAATGGCCAGAGTCTCAACGACAACCTTTGCACTGGCCACAATCACCTCACCGACCTCCTGGACGTCCAGTTCCAGTTCTGCCTGGCCAAGCATGCGCTGATGACCAACGTCTCTGCCACCTTCTATGGCCTGGAGGTCAAGGAGCAGGACCAAGATGCCTTCTGCATCCTCCTTCCCGCCGACCCACAGCGCTCTCCCAACCTCCTGCTTGCCTGCCTCGACCAGCTGACCAAGGACGCCCTCGCCTCCGGCATCACCTACAGACTCGCTGAGGATGAGCTCAAGGCCCTCACCAGCCACTTCTATGTGGACAACAGCATCTTCAGCTTTGGGGAGGAGGAGGAGGGAGCGCGCCTGGCCCAAGGCCTGCAGAAGCTCTTCGCTGCAGCTCAGCTCTGCCTTTGCCAGTTCTGCTCAGACTTGCTGGGCACTCTCCACAACATCACCCTGGAGGATCGGGAGGAGCGACAGGAGGTGCGGAACCTAGGCCTCGTCTGGGGCCGATTCCATAAAAAGGGCCATGTGGCGATGGCGATGTCCCCAGAGACAATTTGGCTTCTGTCCACGGCGCCTGGAAGTCATTGGGAATGATTCCAAAATAAGCGCCATGTCCTCAATTCCATAATTAGAGACACTAAGGTGGTGACATCTTCTGTCGCATCCCTAGTGCCATGTCTCCCCCTAGAGGTAGGGGACAAAAAGTGGCCATTTGGCGCCATTTCATGTCCCCAAATAATGGCGCCGGCGCCAATAATGGAATCGTGGACATGGCCAAATGGCACCGAGAGACATGGATGTCCACCAGTGGACATGCCTGTGTCTCTGGCGACATTTCATGGCGCCAATAATGGAATCATTCATTTTGGCGCCGGGGACAGAATGGCACCAGGAGAAATTTTTAACACACAGGCGCCAAAATGGCGCCAATAATGGAATCGGCCCCTGGAACACCAGCCTCAACACTTTCCATCCCTTCACCCCTGACTACTCTGACATCATCAACGACAAGCTCACCAAGCGCCAGCTCCTCTCCGCCTTCTCCTGCATCTACAACCCCTTTGGACTCCTTGCTCCCCTACTCCTTGCACCACGCCTACTCTTCCAAGCCGTCTTCAACGCTGGAGATGGCTGGGAGGAGCGGATAGGCCAAGACTACCTCACGTGATGGAAGGGGATGCAGAAGGAGCTGGAGCAGGTCATGGAGGTGGAGCTGCCACATCAAGTGTTCCAGAGCCCAGACGCCCCCTGCAACCTCGTCATTTTCTCTGACGGCTCCAAGTCCGCCTACGGCTTTGTCCTCTATGTGCTGCAGGACGGCTTCCCCCCTTCCTTCCTTTATGCCTGCTCCTGTCTAGTGCCCAAGAGCCAGAAGAGCCTCCTCATCACCATCCCTCGGATTGAGCTGTGGGGAGCACTGCTGGGACTCCAAGCTGCCACACTTATCGCTGACAAATTCCCCTCCAAGCTGGGCCAAGTCTACCACTTCATCAACTCTAAGACCGTGCTCTACTGGATGGAGGAGCAAGGGACGTTGCGAGCCTACAAGAGCAAGCACGTCCGGGAGATGAAGGAGCTGGATGAGAAGCTGGGCAGCGTCAGCTGTCGCTTCATGCCCACCGATCTCAACGTTGCCGACTACGTCACCAAGCCCCACCTCTTCAAGGACCTCGCCACCTTCCATAGCAGACCCGCCTTCCTACAGGCACCCCAGGAGCAGTGGCCAGCCTGGAGAGTGGGCAAGGACTTTGAGGCCAAGGTGCCAGAGGACAAGCGGGACGGGATCAAGCGCGACACCACCGCCCGGGCCGCCATCAGCATCAACGTCGCCACTCCCATCTTCAACCATGAGTTCATCGACGGCATCCTTGCCTCCAGCAACTCCTTTCACCACCTCCTCCTACGCTTCACCTTCCTCTTTTGCATGCTCCTCAATCTTGGCTACTCTGGCCGGGTGACGGAGCAAGAGAAGGAAGTGGTGTTCATGCGGCTGGTGAAGATGGAGCAGACGCGGACCTGGCCCGGCCTCGCCAAGGCCATCCAGGAGCAGAAGACCCGGCTGCACAAGATCATCCGCTCTCTCAACCTCTTTGTGGACGGCGCTGGCATCATCCGCCTGGGCACCCGCATCACCGATCATCAGCCCTACCTCCTACCTGGCCACTCTTGCCTTGCTCAGCTATGCCTACACCAGACCCATCAGCATCTCCTTCATCCTCCTCTACAGATGATGCTAGGATGGGTACGAGAGCAGTGCTGGCTGATGGGTGGACTGTCGGCGGCCAAGAAGGCAGTGAAGATGTGCGCCAAGTGCAAGTACTATGGCCCCACACTTCCCAAGCCTTCCACTGGCCTCCTCCCCAACAACTGACTCAAGTGCGGCCTCCCTGCCTTCACACACATCCTCATTGACCAGTAAGGCCCCATCAAGAGCTACGCCAACAGCTACTCCAAGCCCAAGAAGCGGTGGGTGCTCCTGCTCACCTGTGCCATCAGCCGTGCCATCCACCTGGAGCTCCTTCAGGCCTACTCCATGGAGGCCATCATCGAGGCTCTGCGGCATTTCTGGGCCAAGCGCGGACTCTGCTCTGGCACTGTCTACCTGGACAGAGCCACCACCTTCACAGGCCTCGTCATCGCCCTCCGCGCCTTTGCCGCCAATCACCAGCACAAGCTCTCCTTCTCTCCAGTGTGAGCACCTTGGCGGATGGGAGCAGTGGAGCAACTGGTGTCCCTCGTCAAGAAGAGCTTGCGCCCTGCCCTCTACAAGAGCCGCCTCAACGACTTTGCCCTACTCACCCTCCTCTCCAACATCAAGGCCGGCCTCAACGCCTGTCCTCTTCTTCCCCTCACCAATGCCCCCAACAACCTCCAGCCCCTCACCCCCGCACACCTCCTGGGAGGAGACGCCAGCTTTGGCCTCACCCAGTTCCAGACCTACACCTACTCTCAAGGCCTCTCCCGCCACCTTCGCGACCTGGCTCGCCTCCTCAGCAACTCTCAGGACACCTTCTGGAGCCGCTGGCGCCTGGAGTACAAGCACTGGTTGGTGGAGCGTGGCTTCAAGCAGCAGTGCCTGGGCAAGGACTCCTACGTCTCCCTCTCCAAGGCCTATCTCTTGGCCAGTCCCAAGCCACACCCAGAGTGGAAGCTGGTGCGCATCATCAAGAAGTATGTGGGCAAGGATGGCATCTGCCACTACATCTGCGTCATCGACAGCTCCGGCTATGCCTCCGACCACTCCATCTCTCACCTCCTGCCCCTGAACGCTGAGGTGGAAGAAGCAGATCAAGTCCCAGCTGACGTCGCCTGCCCAGTCCCCAGCAAGATCGAGGAGGAAGCTGATGAGTTGAGTGGGGAGCTGGCGGGTTCCGCCCACACGCGCGGCCTCGCCTTTCACCCCCCATCCATCATTGATCACGACTACTGCTGATCCTCCCTTTTCCCACTCCAGCCTACTCCCTTCTCTTTTATCTTTTCCATTTTGCTCCAGGCCTATTGCCCCTGTTGAGCTTTAGCATTTCCTTGTGGCCTAGTTTCAGTCTAGGGCCCCCTCCTTTCTGTCACCTTCGGGGCGCTCTTCACCATTGGCTTCATGTTCATGCTTTGCATGGTGATTATTCCTCTTTCCCTGCTTTGCTGTCAAAGAGGCCCGGGAGCACTGTCGGAGCGTGTGGGGCGGGGAGCCCGGAGATGGTACTTCTCGTCACGAGAGTCTGTTCCCTCCTTCCCCCTTTCATATGCTTCACGCTCATTGGTCCCCGCCCTCTCCCACCAACTCCCCAGACACAGCTCGCCCGCTGGGCTCCACCTCCTCCTCTGCACTCACTTCTATTCTCTGTCCCACTTTTTGGCAGTGGCAGTGGTCTTGTGCTTGCGCGACACCGTGACCTTCACCAGCTTCACCAAGGCCTTCAGCCTCTGCAAGAAGCGCGTCCCCATCCTCACCAACATCTCGCACACCCTCGCCAACGCCGTCGGGGCATAGGATTTCATCACCCACACCTCCTCCTCTCCCAACCTACCACTTCCACCCCGACACATGGCTTCAGCTCACAATTTTAATTTTGCATTGAAAAAGGCATAGTTTCGATTGATTTCCAGTTCAATTTCCATTTGGTTTTATCCACCTTGGGTGGAGTACAATTATAGTACTAGAATTATGCTTTGCATGATTTAGACCATCAAAATCATAGTGTTATGACCTATTTTTGAGTAGTTGGAATGTTTCAAAGAATCCATAACTGCTTCGGGATGCTGAGAGCTGGAATCCTAGGGCGTGACAGCGCCCTAGTTATGAATGGGCGATCGAGTTTTTGGGTGGTTGCATGTCACGGCCTTGAGCTCCTTGGATATTGGTTAAAACTATAGACATATGCATATCGATCGAAAGCTCTTATGCTGCTGCAGATGACGAAAATCTTGAAATTTTGAATTTGGCCTTAGAATTTTAGAAATCTCCAAAAAACCTCCAAAAAACGCTCAAAAACAGGACATTGCTAACTTTGAAGTGTTCTCATTTTAGAACAAAAGCGAAATTCAAAAATCCAAGAATTACGTGTTTTAGGAAATTTTCTTGCCCATCTGGTGATATATTTCAAAAATTTCTCAATCTGGCAAAATTTCTCAATCAATTCACGTTTGTGAAAAAGATTTTGCTCGATTTTGTAATCTACCCTTTTACCCAATGTTTCAATGCAGCTAAACTGCGGAGTTTACATGTTCCGCTGCCCTCATTTTTTAATTGATGCTCAGGTTGTCATAGGATTGAACTCCATCTAAGCCTGTGCATGTCCAAGTTTATCACAATAACAAGGGCGCTCTCTCACCCTGGAAATTGTAATATAAAATAATAGTACTAAAATTGAATGCCAGAAACACGCAAATTTACAAAAAACACCAAATGATGGATTTTTCCTCAATTGGAATCATGACTGTTTGAAGCCTTGTTCATGTGGCAAGTAAATATTTATTCCACATGACCAAGATCTAGACAAGACTAAAATGCTACAGCATGAGCAGCTTATGAATTGCCAATCATCAACAAGAACTAGACAAGGTGTCACAAAATCATTATTAATTTTGATTGAATTTACAAACTATTTTGGGAAAACATTTTAACAGGTTCATTTCATTGCTATTGGTCCATCTACAAAATCCACTGGTCATTCATAAGCAGGCGGCAATTTTGGCACAATAAGGACAAAAATTAGTGAAATAAATAAAATGGTAAAATGCAATTAAATGCTATGAAGTTTATCAAATAAGTTTTTTTTAATTTTTAGTCATGATGATATTATAATTTTACTATAAGGCGTAGCAAAATAAAACTAAATATCAAAATTAAACTGAAATTAGCTAAGGTAAAGTTAAATCTTGCTGGTATTTGCAACATGCTCAATGTTTATTTGAATTTAAATCATGCTTTAGTAAGGTTCACAAATAACTTATCAATTAAGCAAAAACTGAAGACAAAACAAAAACTGCAATAAATTAGGGTGACAGGGATTCTGCCATAAATTGCCGCCTGCTTATGAATGACCAGTGGATTTTGTAGATGGACCAATAGCAATGAAATGAACCTGTTAAAATGTTTTCCCAAAATAGTTTGTAAATTCAATCAAAATTAATCACGATTTTGTGACACCTTGTCTAGTTCTTTTTGATGATTGGCAATTCATAAGCTGCTCATGCTGTAGCATTTTAGTCTTGTTTAATGATCAATAGAATATTGGGTAAGTTTGAGGCTGAACGGGCGAATTGGGGCTGGTGTAAAAGGGACGTATGTAGCAATGTCTCACATTAGCTTCTTGTACGTCAATATATTTTAAGACTATTTTTAATATTCGCCATTGATACTATATCCATCAATCTGAAACGGCCGATTTGGTATTGGCATTTCATACTTTGTTATGCTTCAATTACCTTGTACGCTAAACCTAGTGTACTACTAACTAGTGCGCTACCCCTTGAACGGCTGCTAATCAGAGAACGCTAAATTCAATACCTTACGCAAATATAGCTACGTACACATAAACAATCAAAACTTTTTAGTCGAATTCGAAAGATCTCGCAGTCATTCAACAGAGCAAAGATGAGCTGTGTAGATTGCAACACACTGCTTGGTAATTCTGAAACAGCAGAGCATCTTCTTCGTTTCCACCTCGGCAGCACTGTCACTGCACCAAAATGGAACTGTCTCTGCTGCCAATTCTCTGCCTTTAGTCCAAAGGAGGCAGTTGTACATTCGATTATGCTCAGCCACGGAGAAATTCGACTGGCTCTGTCCAACGAGGTCATCTCTAGTAGTCTATTGAGTTTCGAGAACAGAAGTAAATCGGCTCTATATCAGTTGGATACTGCAAATAGCAAGCCAACATTTGGACAAAAGGAGAATGATTCGAAGTCTAACCGCGATACCCTTCCTACTGAAACAGTTGGGAGTGCAAACCAGATCGATTGCTTTGCTTCAAATAGATCGACAACTACAATCCCTGACTCCATGGCCTGCCTTCGCTGCTCTGCCACGATAAAGCTTTCAAACAAGTTATTTTTAACAACCATTTTGTTTAGATTATAATACTAGTTCTAAATCTTATCTTCTTTTTATTTACTAGTTGTTCCAGCAGCAGGTTCCAACGATGCCTACAGCACATCACAGCCTGCTTCAAGCTGCGCCCTTTTGCGTGTGGACTTTGCGGGGCACAATTTACCCAAAAGGGCAAAGTGCAAAATCACCAGAAGGAAAAAGCCCAGTGCAGGTCGGCTAATGATACTATTAATTGCCCGGGCCAAATTGTGTGCTTTTCAGCGGAGGATCAGTGGTTTTCACCGACCAGGCCAAGGATGAGGCGACTGTTCGAATTGGATTCCAGGAATGCTTCAACCTTGATCACTCTACTTGGAAGGGATTTGCTATCTAAGGATGCTTCAAACAAGATAATATCGGCAGTCGCCAATAGGTGCGAACAGGATTGCCAACATTACCTTTATTACTACCCTACATTTATTCCCTTGTTGACTAGGACTAGATTGATTTAATCGGCTGCTAATCAGTGAACACTAAATTCAATACCTTACGCAAATAAATCTACATACACATAAACAATCAAAACTCTTTTGTCGAATTACGAAAAAGCCCGCATTCATTCAGCAGGGAAAAGATGAGCTGTGTAGATTGTAACACACTGCTTAGTAATTCTGAATCAGCGGAGCATCTTCTTCGTTTCCACCTCGGCAGCTATGTCACTGCACCGAAATGGTCCTGTCTCTGCTGCCAATTCTCTGCCTTTAGTCCAAAGGAGGCAGTTGCACATTCGATTATGCTTAGCCACGGAGAAATCCGACTGGCTTTGTCCAGCGAGTTCATCTCTAGTAGCCTGTTGAGCTTCCAAAGCGGTTTGGAATCTGCCCTTGGATTGGATCCTGCAAATGGCAAGCCGTCTTTTGAACAGAAGGAGAATGATTCGAATTCTAACTGCGAGACCCTCTCTACTGAAACAGTCGGGAGTGAAAAACTGATTGAT
>JASANA010001194.1:0-12394 GCA_030248095.1 Ptycholaimellus sp. GST1_10
TACAATGAGATCGAATGTGGAAAATGCGTATTTTTAGCCGCAATTGTAAATCACAAAATAGCAACATCCCCATAAGTCATAGCAAAGAAACTAGGCAAGGAAGGAACCCATTCTAACAGAGACAATACACTTTGAAATACTCTTCTAATGACTATATCAATCAAACACTCCTTATCTCTAATGTTTTTATACTTTAATAAATTTATGTGAAAATTATTTCTGTAAAGTGTTAATGTTTTTTTAATTTAATTATTTTATTGTTTTATTCTTTAATTCTTTTATTGTTTTATTCTTTATTACTTTTAATGTTTAATACGTCATTTCTTATTAGGTTTTTTTTACTTTAATTATGTTTATGCGTTAATTGTATAAAAGGCCTGGTCATTGAATACGTACAATCCTAATGATATTTCTCCCCCAGTGTTGGAAAGAAAAACTGACAGCTTACGCTGACACCGTTGCCACACTATGAGCCAAGGTTAAAGCAGAGAAGGCTAGTGTAGGTCATTGAGTACATACAATCCTATCGCTATATCTCCCCCAGAGTTGGAGAATACAACTGACAGCTGACACTGACACCTTGTTTCCATGACTACTTATCCCAGCCTTCTCTGCTTTAACCTTGGCCCATACTATGGCAGTCAGTGAGTCAGTGTCAGTGAATACGTACAATCCTAATGCAATATCTCCCCTAGAGCGATAAATCTTGAAAATTTAGTACCAACCCGAGAATTATTGCCCATGAAATATCATCAACGTAACTTGGACAGCTAGACAAATGTTCGACGAGCCTTTTCAGCTGTAGCAGGTGAACAGTTGAGAACTGAGCTAATGGCTTTAATGTTTTCACCATACATTATAGCAATTGCAAATTTATGCTTGCTTTTAAAATTAGCAGTGAAAAACACTTTTTTGAGTGACAAACTTTATGCTTTCAAATAACAACTGCAATGGTTGCGCAAGCAGCTGGACTGTTGATGGCACGATTTTTGTGTACAATTAATATATGCCCGTTCCAAACAGGTTTTTACTTTTAAAATAGGTAATGAAGCTCATTATAAAACATTAGAAAACAAAGTGTACATGCAAAATGTGCGAATTTTCAGAGTCCAGCAGACATGATCAAAGGGATACCTTTTATAACCTTTCCATTCCACAAAATGTTTTGACAAAGCAGCAAACTCCTCCTGCTCAAGGTACTATAAGATTTAATCGACGCATACAGTTTGACTCAAAAGAAGCACTAATTAAAAATGAAATTAAACAATTTTCATTACCTTCTTCAAAAAACCGCCACAATTTAAATGCCTACCTGAATTATAAACTTTTCAAAAACCTTGATTACATTCAATCCAATGCCAAGCTTACAAATCCATTAGCTTATCCGTTTAGCTATTTTCAATCGTATGCCTCAAAAGATACTAAATGTGTTGAAACACTGAACAAGATATGCAAAGGACAAGAAGATATAATGAAAGCATGGGAATATGTCAGCCCAATTTTACAGCAAACTATTTTGCTCAATAAGTACTTTGTGGTCCCTAGCTTTAATAATAGTGCCTATATAAACAATCATGGATTTATGTATGTGCGCCATGATAAAATGCCATATTTACTGCCAATCGGCCACATAAACCATATTGCAACCAAAATACCAGCTAAATTCTCTGCTACTAAACTTTTGAAAAGTTACACTGCTAATGTGTTTAATTTGAAAAGAGTATGGATGCTTGAATTACAAGTCCCCGAGGAACGTAAAATTCTAAGCAAAATATCAGTTAAAATCGCAGTGGATAAATTAGAAGGCTTAGCAATGCCGCAAATTACAAAAACTGACAAAATCAATTTGAACTTGAGATTGCTTAAATATTTGACAAATGGCCGGATTCCCAATGAGATTTATGTTGTTAATCATGTACTGTTTGCCAGACAACTAAGCATTTCGATTTTAAAAAACAATGTTAATCAGAAAACTCATTTGATAGAAGACCAGCCTATTGGCTTTTCTGTTTTAGAGTATACAGGACTACACCATGGTTCTTTGTTGGAATGCCCTGTCCGGGATCCTGTAATACCAGAAGTTTCCAAATTCATAATATGTGACCAGTACCCGTTTGATTGGTTGCAGTCAAATGAAGTATCAAACAAGCAAAAGAGGACAACCCGAAAAAAACAGAAAATTGAATGCAAAGAAAAATCAATAAGGTATCATCAGCAGCAACTGAATTTTAATGGATCTATTTTGTCATCAGCGGATGGTTCTACAGAAAATTCGCTATTTCAACCCATTTATGAAAATACTAGACCATATCATAAGAAAACACATGTTGAAAAACAAGAAAGTAAAGAAATAAAATTGGTGAAAGCATGGTCAGCAACTTTTTGAATTGTAAAACTTGTTTTATACTGATTTTAACTGATTGTTTTTGGTCTTAAATTGTTCACTTTAATTATGCACAGGTAAACGATTACTTTATGTTTTTATTTTAGATGAATGTTAAATTTGTAAGCAGAAAGCAGGCAGAAAGAGATTAGAGCTGTGAAATTCTGGCATGGGTGGCACCATCACTGGTGGTACTAGGCATTCTGCAGATACAATTCATCTGCTTCACTTTGTGCATGTCCTGACTTTAGTCATATGAGGGTATCTTTTTCGGTTCATCCTTCCGCTTTCTTTCAGGTTGGAGAAAGCGAGCTTAGCCAAGGCCGATTGATGATTGACCGATTGATTATGTAGGCTTGTCTGCTATAGTCCCAGGTCTTGAGGGAAGCCTTGACTGCACCTGCAATGTCGTAGGCAGCCCCTTTGCTGTGCCAGCGCTTTGATGTGAACAGGTGGAGTGTGGATCTGGTGGACCATTAAGGTGTCCTCAGCGCTTTTCCTCCAGCAGGACCGCCAGTCACCAGCAGCCGATTAATTCGAATGGTCTTCGGTCTTCGGTCTACCCCTTTTAATGGGGTAGACAGGTAGACCGAAGACTGAAGACCGAAGACCATAGCCAGGTAGCCTATTAATTCGATTTAGCGGGTAGACCGAAGACTGTAGACTGTAGACCGAAGACAGGTAGACTGCTATGGAGTAGGCTATCAAACGGTCTACCTGTCTATTTTTCAATGATGGTGGCTGAATTTGGAAATAAAATGGGCTTGAAATGATTGTATAGTGCAAGGAAATAACAGGCTTGTTATATGAGGCAAGTTCTCTGGCTCAATCATCTGTCATCATTTTCCTCCCCATGGTCAATGTTGCTATGGCTTTGGGTATCATGGTGGCCTCGAACTTTTCCATCTGTAGGTCAAGAAGACATTTTTCTGAATCAATTTCCAGAGCCATTGCAATTAAGCAACACTGCTGGAAGTATTTTGTAGCCTACTCCACAAAACTTCGCATACCCTTGCTTTTGGGGGTACATTGAGGCTGTTTGCCAATAGATAGCCCGTTTTCAAAATGGGCTTCAGTCTTCAGTTTTTGGTCTTCAGTTAGCCTCATGCGAATTAATAGGATAGGGCTACCTCAAAGCCGTCTACATGTAGCCGGCTACTTGAAGCCCAAAATGTTGGGCTACATGTAGACTGAAGACCATAGACCGAAGCCCAAAACGAATTAATCGGATGCAGGGGCTTTCAAGCGAGGGTCTGGGACTAAGAGGGGGCTAGGTGGCCCAGAGCGTGCTGGAAGAACTGCCAGGCAGAGTCCTTGGCCGCGAGGGAAGTGAGACTTTGGTCTTTGCGATGACTGCGGCAGAGTTGGTGCTGGTGGGGAAGCCTGTGAGGGAGCTGGCGGCAGCGGCTTGTCTGGGTAAGCTGTGCGGGTTGGACAAGGTCAGGGCAAGGAACGGCTTTCTTTTCAGACCCATCAAATCGGTTTTAGGCAATGCCGTACACCTTGTCGATGTGTAGCAGATGATTCCGTTTAGGGACTTGCCAGCAGGGAGGATCTCAACTGGGTCAGTGAAGGTTTCCCTGCTTCAGGGTTGAGGCCACGCCTAGTGCTGGCCTGGAGAAAGAGTCACTGAGAAATGATAGAGCCTGACTACAACTTCATCCCCAACCCCAACGGCGACTCAAGAACGCCATCTCATCATTCATGCCCCCTCATTGTTCACGTAGCCTGTAGCATTGTTCATTGTTATCCTGTGAGGGTCAGGTGAAGTAGGGAACGGTCCAAGAATTAAACCCTCGCCAAATACCCCAGCCCAATAGTCTGGCATATGATTTACGTGTTCAGAACCAGTAGCCTTTCACATAGCTTTTTTTACTAGTCCAATTTCGACATATTTATCTCCTGCTCAAACTCTTTAGCTTCAGTGAGCTCAAAATGTGATTGGCGACAAAGATCCGTCTTCTAGAGTAAATGGCTTTTAAGTGAGGGCAATGCATATTTTGCCCGTTTACCCTGTAATCACCAAATGTGGAACAAATTTTGAACTCTATTTCATAAGTCCAACAAGTATATGGCGCAAAGCGCAATAGGTGACCGCGGAGCGCACCACCTTCCAGCTTACAATATGAATGCATGGAATTTCGTCACTCCTAAGGGCAAGCCTGTGGTTTCTCACCCATTTTCAAAAATAAGCACTGATTTGGAATTGTTATTAATGACTTGTATACAAAAAACTCAAGTGCTCTGTTCAATTCTTAGCCGTTCAGCTGTTACTGATTATTGATGACATTGCCATGCATGAAAGTTTTGTCACTCAAGAAAAAAAGTCTGTGGTTTCTCAACCATTTTCGAATGTAAGCACAGATTTGGAATTGCTATATATGACGTGTGAACAAAAAAAAACCCAAGTCGTCTGTGCAATTCTTAGCCGTTCAGCTGTTACTGATTATTGATGACATTGCCATGCATGAAAGTTGGTCACTCAAGAGGGTAAGTCAGTGGTTTCTCAACCATTTTCGAAAGTAAGCACATATTTGGAATCGCTATATATGACTTGTGAACAAACAAACTCAAGTCCTCTGTTCAATTCTTAGCCGTTCAGCTGTTACTGATTATTGATGACATTGCCGTGCATGAAAGTTTTGTCACTCAAGAAAGAAAGTCTGTGGTTTCTCAACCATTTTCGAATGTAAGCACAGATTTGGAATTGCTATATATGACTTGTGAAAAAAAAACCCAAGTCGTCTGTGCAATTCTTAGCCGTTCAGCTGTTACTGATTATTGATGACATTGCCATGCGTGAAAGTTGGTCACTCAAGAGGGTAAGTCAGTGGTTTCTCAACCATTTTCGAATGTAAGCACAGATTTGGAATTGCTATATAAGAATTGTGAACAAAAAAACCCAAGTCGTCTGTGCAATTCTTAGCCGTTCAGCTGTTACTGATTATTGATGACATTGCCATGCGTGAAAGTTGGTCACTCAAGAGGGTAAGTCAGTGGTTTCTCAACCATTTTCGAAAGTAAGCACATATTTGGAATTGCTATATATGTCTTGTGAACAAAAAAACTCACGTCCTCTGTTTAATTCTTAGCCGTTCAGATGTTATTAATTATTGATGACATTGCCGTGCATGAAATTTTGTCACTCAAGAAAGTAAGTCTGTGGTTTCTCAACCATTTTCAAAAGTAAGCACAGATTTGGAATTGCTATATATGACTTGTGAACAAAAAAACTCAAGTCTTTGGTGCAATTCTCAAGATTACAGGAGCTACAGCGCAAAAACCGTATATTGCGATTTTCAAGCCTTTCTACCCAAAAAAGTAATGTTTCAAATGCTCAAATTCCGGGTCTACCCCTCCAGATCTTCCTAAAATAGCGTTACCATTCAGGAAAAAAAAAGTTTGTCCCAATCCGTTGAGAATTCGCCCGGGGCCAGCATTTCCAGACATACATATATATATATATATACCTGAGGACAAAAGTTCAGTAACCTCTATAGACGCGTAGAGCGGCCCTTTGGGCCGCTCCGCGGTCAAAAATAGATGATTGCCCAAATAGTTGACCAACATAAGCTAAAGGCACACAGCTATGCTTATGAAAGCCTTGGCATTTTATTGCTCTATATAATACCTAAAATATTGTATACATTGGAGCTAATTTCTGAAAAGGCACTAATTGACACAACATCAGTTTTAGAAGTTGCTAGTAAATCCTGGCGGCACCTGTAAGCAGGGTTGCCGGAATCTTTAGAGAATATTTTATTCTGTATTCTGAAAATCTAGAATCCATAGTATTCTGTAAGGTCAGAAATTGGCAGATTTTATTCTGATTTTATTCTATAAATTTTGAAGTCCAGATTATATTCCGATTTTATTCTCTAAGAATTCCTTACAGAATATTTAAAAAATATATCGTTCAAAATCCTTACAGAATCTAGACCTCAGACAATACATGATAATGCCTGGCCCATGTAATGACTGGCCCAGGTAATGCCTGGCCCATGTAATGACTGGCCCAGGTAATGCCTGGCCCAGGTAATGCCTGGTCCAGGCATTACCCCGCCCATTACCTGAACTTTAAAATCGTTGTCAGAATCTGGAATATCATTACAGAATATATTCTGTTAACAACATATTTTATTCCGATTTTATTCTGTAATTTTCAGAGGCCAGATTTTATTCTGATTTTATTCTGTAAGAATTCGGCAAGTGCGGCAACCCTGCCTGTAAGCATCATTTCGGCTGATATTTGAAAAAGAGACTCCAAAGGCAATACATGACGTTCATGTGGTGAGACTAGGCAGTTGAAGATAGTGTAGACAATAGGCAGTAGCAATGTGCGAAAGGAGTGAATAAAAATGGGCAAGGTATGGAATGGTAGTTGTTCTTTGCGTTGGGGCTCCTAGGCGGCCACGCCTCCACCGGCTTTCAAGGTCAATGAGGATGAGAAAACAAAGAGGAGAGAGGAAAGATGTGTACCTGTCCGTTGCCATCATTGGAGTCCGTGTCAGAGCTTGAAGGCTCCTGCTCGATGACCGAAGTGCGGCAGTAGAGCGGAGGACCGCGGTAGAACTTCTCCAGGTCCTCCTGGAAGCTTTTCGCCTGACAAACAGCCCCCTCTTTTCCCTCACACATCTCCCCATCCCTCCCATAAGCCAACCTTCCAATATACATCGTGGGAGAAGTTGCGGAGCTTGGTGAGCTTCTTATTGTACTTCGTCACCTTCGCAGCGAGCTTCTTATTGTCCTGAAAGAGCAAGACGGGCAGAAGTAATCGATAGAATGAAAAAAACCTTGGTAAGTTGGCGGACTTATGCCTGGAGATTGGGGATCTGGGTGGAGTGGAAGGTGAGGTATCCGCCGGCCTCAATGCACAGGCCAATGAGAGGAGGTAAAAAGAAGGAAGGTGTGACCTGGCTGCCATCGCCGCCTCGGGTAGGGGCCGAGGAGGCCCAACTCTCACGGTCCCATCCACTGCCTCGGCTGCCCGCCCGACTCCCATGCCCTCGTCCGCTGCCTCGACTGCCCGTCCGACTCCCACGCCCCCAGCTGATGGCTCGGCTGCCAGGCCGACTCCCGGGCCCCCAGCTGCTTCCTCAGCTTCCAGGGCGGCTCCCCGCCCACCCACCCCAGTTTTGCCAAGAGGAATTGCGAGAGATTCCCCCTACATAGTGACCCCAGTTGGGTCCTGAGCCGCGAGAGAGAGAGAGCAGGCTCCTCGACCCTACATAGACAAACCATGCCCAAAGCCCATCTCCCAATTATAAAAGGTAACCTGGGAGGCATAGTTTGACAGTTTGCGGAGTAGGAGCGGCGGCCTCGGCGCCCTGCTTTAGGATGGCAATCCCGCCTCAACAAGTGCCCATGTATTGAGACCCGAACGGGAACATCTCCAATCTACGAATGCGCTCCTCCCACTCCTTCCACCAATTCCAGAAGTGTTCCTTTTCTCACCCTCTCTTCTCATTTGAACTGAGACAAAGCTTCGCAAAGTCTGTGCTAATACTGGCCGACAGCCAGCTGAAGCTCATCCAGCCGGAATAGATGCGTGGAGCCTCTGCACCGTTCATCATCTTGAGTTACCCGGGTGCCAACAAAAAGCACCTCCACGATATGCTGGTGTACGCAGACACGGTTCACCTCTCTCACCTCTATACCCTTTTTGACCGCGGAGCGGCCCGCGGTCTATAGAGGTTACTAAACTTTTGTCCTCATGTGTATATATATGTGTATGGGTATCTGGAAATGCTGTCCACGGGCGAATTCTCAACGGATTGGGACAAACTTTTTTTTTCCTGAAAGGTAATGAGATTTTAGGAAGATCTGGAGGGGTGGAACCGGTTTCCGAGCATTTGAAACATTACTTTTTTGGGTAGAAAGGTTGAAAATTTGGGTATGCTGTAAAAGGCTCAATTCTCAACGGATTGGGACAAACTTTTTTTTTCCCTGAAAGGTAATAAAATTTTAGGAAGATCTGGAGGGGTGAAACCGGTTTCCGAGCATTTGAAACATTACTTTTTTGGGTAGAAAGTTTGAAAATTTGGGTATGCTGTAAAAGGCTCAATTCTCAACGGATTGGGACAAACTTTTTTTTTCCTGAAAGGTAATAAAATTTTAGGAAGATCTGGAGGGGTGAAACCGGTTTCCGAGCATTTGAAACATTACCTTTTTTGGTATAAACTTTGTAAATTTGGGTATGCTGTTAAACGCCCAATTTCCAACGGATTTGGACAAACTTTTTTTTTTCCTGAAAGGTAATGAGATTTTAGGAAGATCTGGAGGGGTGGAACCGGTTTCCGAGCATTTGAAACATTACTTTTTTGGGTAGAAAGGTTGAAAATTTGGGTATGCTGTAAAAGGCTCAATTCTCAACGGATTGGGACAAACTTTTTTTTCCCTGAAAGGTAATAAAATTTTAGGAAGATCTGGAGGGGTGAAACCGGTTTCCGAGCATTTGAAACATTACTTTTTTGGGTAGAAAGTTTGAAAATTTGGGTATGCTGTAAAAGGCTCAATTCTCAACGGATTTGGACAAACTTTTTTTTTCCTGAAAGGTAATGAGATTTTAGTAAGATATGGAGGGGTGGAACTAGTTTCCGAGCATTTGAAACATTACTTTTTTGGGTATAAAGGTCGAAAATTTGGGTATGCTGTAAAAGGCTCAATTCTCAACGGATATTGACAAACTTTTTTTTTCCTGAAAGGAAATAAAATTTGAGGAAGATCTGGAGAGGTTTGACAAGTCCCGGAGCATTTGAAACATAACTTTTTTAGGTAGAAAGGTTGAAAAATGGGGTATGTTGAGAGCTCCGCGGTCACCTATTGCGCTCTGCGCCATATACTTGTTTTCATCTGCCATTCTTGATTTTGGCATAATGTTGGAGTGACCTAGGATGCAAGACTCTAGGATGCACGACTGGACCAATGCCTCCCCTTTGGGTGCGCAGTGGGCGAATGACCGCCTTTGGGACCACCTATGGAACTGCGTTCCAGCGGCACCCAGTAGCCCTCCCCCGTCCAGAACTTAGACATAACCCTCATCGAAAAACCCCTACCGTTAACCACCAGCACAGAAGAAATCCATACCTCCAATCCTTCACCTTAAGAACCCAATGCTCGCCAGTGATGTCAATAAAACAACGCTGGAATTCCACATGTTCACCACCTTTTCCATCGGACCCCCGGATCATAATGAATGGCGCATGCTAAAGTTTCTCATCCACCTTGACATTTGTTACCAAGTGATCAATGGGACGAATGGGTTAGCAGAGCTAGATATCATCATTCGCATGGCGAAACAACAAGCATCATTTGGCAGTATTACTCGGCACCACTTCCAGCACCACTCAAGTTCATTACAACAACTGCACTCCCCGCACTTACCGCCGCTCCATGCCGTCTACCCCCTTTTGAAACAACATTGCTACCATGCTACAGCCCCGATGATGCTTCCACGCAAGTCAGGTGCCATATGACGTTTTTCTTCCCCAAACGCCTCTCCCTGACCAACGACTATTCAAACACTCTCATGGTCACCGAACAAGTATGGTTCGACAAAAAGGGATTCTTTACAATCCGGACTCGCAATATGACAGTCTCCGAACTCACTCTACTCTTTGCTACTACTTTAGGTGTGCTCAATGCACCTATAAAGGTCACAGCACAGCTCCCCCAGGAATGACCTGGAAAGAATACTTCTATCATGCCCAAACGCATCGTTCCCGTGGACCTTACCCACTACCCCCGCCCCTCCCTTACTCCCGTACACCAACAAGTGCCTACACTTGAAGACCAGCCGACACTCAACCCTTATAACCAATTCATCACCCCCCCCCTCACGTCTATATGCTTGTCGCTACATGCCCATCCACACCAGCATCAACCACCAACCGACTCTCACAACGCCATCGTTGTAAACAGAAACAACGCGCCAAACAACAACGAGATTCCCCAGAACCCGACACCCCCCCCCCCTGGAGTGGCTTCCACCAACAATTGCAGGAACCGACATGACAACTTTTCCCACCCCACCCCCAGGCTGATTGAACAAAGACGCCACTAACGAACTAGAACTCCATTGGGAAGCAGAACTCTACCTGAACGGATGCTTAAAGAACATGATAGTTTGGCTATACCATTCTTCTTGCTATACCAGTGTGATACATGTCTCCAAAAACGACACACTTCCATTGCAATATACCAACCTAGTTCTCGCCTACCATGCTTATTCGATACGGGTCTTATCCCTTCTTAACCAGTTGTCTTTTGACATCATTCTAACACACTGGGAAAAAGCACCATCCTACCAGCAGCCAGACCTGGCCACTAAACTCCTTCAGACACAAAGGAAAACACTCAGCCAGGCAGAAGAAGGACTCACCCAAGTCATCCAAGAAATGGAGATCACATCAAGGAAGGCCCAGGAAGAACACTAGAATAGACTAGAACACTAGACACTAGACCACATTAGCTGAACACTTGACCACATTAGGCTAGCTCCAAAACGAACTGACTGAATTATTGTCCTTACTTGTGGATCCAAACTGAACACTTGACCACATTGAGGTTAGGTCCTAATCGAACTGACTGAAATACTGGCCGTCCTGGATTTTAACTTAAAACTAGACCGCAGTGTGGGCTCACTCCAAAACGAACTTACTGAACTAGTGTCATTACTTGTGAGTCCAATCTGAACACTCGACCACATTGTGGCTAGCACCAACACGGACTGACTGATCTACTGACCATCCTTGTGAATCCAAACTGAATACTAGAGCACATTGTGACTAGCTCCAAAATGAACTGACTGATCTACTGACCAGCCTTGTGGATCCAAACTGATCACTAGACCACATTAGGCTAGCTCCAAAACGAACTGACTGAACTACTGACCACCATTGTTGATTCAAACTGAACACTATAACACATTGTGGTTCACTCAAACTGACTGCACAACTCTGTCCTTACTTGTGGATCCAAACTGAACACTTGACCACATTGAGGTTAGGCCCTAAAAGAACTGACTGAACTACTTGCCATCCTTGCAGATCCAAACTAAAAACCTGACCACATTGTGGCTAGCTCCAAAAGTACTTGATGGACTACTCACCAACATTGGGGATTCCAACTGAACACTGGACCACATTGTGCCTAGCTCCGAAAACAAACTGACTGAACTACTTACCATCATTGCTGATCCAAAATGAACACTCAACAACAGTGTGGCTAGCACCAAAAACAAACTGAATGAACTACAGGCCATCATTTCCTGGGACCCAACCTGATCACTGGACCACATTTTTGCACGGTTCCATAACAAACTGACTGAACTATTGTACTATCTTGTTCGATCCAAACTGAACATTAGAACACATTGTGGCTCGCTCCACAACGACCTGACTGAACTCACGACCATCATTGTCGATTCCCATCTGAACATTAGGCCACATTGTGGCTACCCCAAAACGAACTGACTGAACTACTGACCATCCCATTGTGGATCCAAACTAAACCCTAGACCACATTGTGGCTAGACCTCAAACCACTGACTGAACGGACCATCATTTTCGATCCAAACTGAATACTGAACAACATTGTGGCTAGCTCCAAAACAAACTGACTGGAACCAACTGCTAACTATCATTTTGGATCCAAAATGAACACTGGACCACATTGTGGCTAGGGCTCCACAACAAACTGACTGAACTTCTAACCATTCCTGGGATCCAAACTGAACACTAGCCCTACATTTTGGCTACGCTCCACAACAGACCTAATATTAACGTCTGTCCATCATTGTGAATGCAAACTGAACACTGGACCACATTGTGGCTAGTACCAAAACGAACTGACTGAACTGACCTTACTTGTGGATCCAAACCAAACACTGAAATTCTTGGAAAATGAACTCTACACACAATCCCAAGGAATTCAAAAGACTCTTTCGTCACAGGAGGGCAAGTGGGTACCCTGAGGATGTTGCAATGCGACTGAGCTCTCTAGCTGCTAGCA
>JASANA010001196.1:0-20478 GCA_030248095.1 Ptycholaimellus sp. GST1_10
TTTTGTTCCTCTCTTGGTTGGGGTCGCTGAGTGGAGTGATGTTGACAGGATTGTGCAGTGTGCATGCTGTCATCAGTAGGTTGAAGTGCGTCTAGGTCAAGCATAGCCACTGCTGCTGGTTTGAGGTGAGCTGTGGCGGCTTTATCTGCTAGATTTATGACTTATTGTTGCCAGTGCAGGAGTTTGAGCCACAGCTTTTTGAAGCCTGGGTGATGGTGATCGTCGAGCACTAGGAGGTCCAGATGTGCTTGGGTTTGGGCTATGCACTCTGAAAGTTAGGTCACATTGCAATAGAGGCGGAGATGCAGTGCTACATTGTTAGTTGGTGGTTCCATCTCGTTCCTCTTGTCTTGCAATGGCAGCATGTGATCTTGATCATGGCAGTGCTGTTCAGTCGCTGTGGCCTGGTTCTGAGGGATCGGTCTGGTGAAGCAAGTGTGGCAGTGGAAAGTCTCCTTGGAGTTGTCCAGGTGGCGGGTAATGGGGACAAAGGGCGGCAGTGTTTGGTCATTGTGGAGTTTGAGAAGGGCACACATCTCGCGGTAAAGGGCATTGCAGATGGTGAAAGTGATGATTTTCTGCTCGTCTCCTTTCTCCGCGAGTAGTGCCACCATGTTCTTGGGGTGGAATACACCTTGGAGGAATAGTTGCTCCACAATGTTGAGCAGAGAAGGGTCATCCACTAGGTGGCAGCCTGGGCAGTTGTAAGTTGCTGGGCTGGTGTTGAGGAGCTTTTGGCAGATCATCAGTGCCAATCCGGCCTCTTCCAGTCCTAGGAGTTGATCCAGGTTGCCTCGGGAGCAGCAGAGACAGTAGTGTCGCTGGCACTTGGTGCAGTCAAATTTGTTGAGGATGTCAAAGATGTTCTGACAGTCAGAACAGCGGAAGACTGAGTGAGCAGCCATGACGTTTATTTGTTGGTGTTCATTCTTCCATAAGAATAGGTTTGGCAATACTGTCAGCTGTCAATTCTTTTGGCTACAATAGGCCCTTTAGCCTTAGCTTGTTTAGACAAGAGGTGAATGCTGTGCAGATAAGTCTGATTGGAGAAAGGAATGGGTGAGGCCATGGTGTGCTAAGTGGTGTCAATTGTTGCGCAGACTCAAGACTCACGTCAATTAGGATTTTCCAAAAGTTTGCGATGCAATTGTGTGACGCTCCCTAGGGCGTTTTCCAGGTCTCCTATCCCTCCCACTTGCATGTTGTCTGGTGGTGCTGATTGAGTTGCATTTCTCCTCCATCCCTGCTGTTTCTCTGTGAACGATGACATCACAAGGGGAACGATGGGGCAGTATGATCAATGGGTAGAAGCATCAGATTCTTGGAGATGTAATGGATGCAATAAGAAGTGATCATAGTTGCTCAGGGTGACTTCCCTGAGCTCCCTTGTTGGTGCATGATGCTCCGTACATGGTGTTTCTGGCCAGATGTCTTGCGTGGCCGTGTGTTGCCCCTCCACGTGAGCAAGCTAATGAGGATGGTGTTCCTCGAGACTCTGGACGCCATGATTGATCTGAGTCAGTCCACATCTGGCAGTGCCTTGACAGTGGCTGCCAGGGACTGGACTTGCTTGTAAGTGTCTTGTATCATGGGGTTCATCCGGCGCAGCCTTTGGAGGCTCTCAAAGGCGGCGCAGAGCTGGTTGGCCTGATTGTGGCTGATCACGTAGCTGTGGCCCAGGGCCAGGACAGCCTTCTCTTTCCTGGCTTCAGCATTGGTCAACTGCCTCTGGAGCTCCTCACAGGTCTTCTCCAGCATCTTCACCCTTGCCTGTAGCTCCTTTTCTATTTTTGTTGGCATAGGGGACTTGGTGCCATGGCTTGGTGACAGTTGGCGGTTGCTGGGAGATTGTTGATCACATAGAGGAGGCCTTTGGCATTCTTCTGCCTGGTCCTTGCCTCCCCTGAGGAAGTCAAGGAAGTCGTGGCCTCCTTGTAGGAGGAGTCTCCTGGAGTGTCCTTGGCTCTCTGAGGCCGTGGGCTTGCTGGAGGGGCATGATCACTGCCTCCCTGGTTCTGACTTGGAGTTGCCTCCTTCTGCCTTCTCCTCCTCGCCTACCTCCTCTCCGTCCTTTCCCTCCTCCTCCTGGTGTGGCGCAGTGTCTATTTCGTCTACTCTCGGTTGCAGAGGAGTATCGGCGGACATATTTCTCAGGGAGAAATATGGCTGGGCTGATGCAGAGGGTTGGAGGTCATTGACAATGGGCTGCTGGAGTGCATATGTTGATGGTGGGGGCAGTGGTGGGTCACTGTGGGGCTAGAGCTGGGACTCAGAGCTAGGCTCGGTGGGGAGTCCAGGGCTGGGTCTGAGTTGAGGTGGGCTGATGAGGGGGCTTGGTAGAGGGAGTGACTGGGGTTGGAGGAATAGCTGGCCAGGTACCTCCAATCCTCCCCCCACTGGGGCGTGGCCATAGTGGATGGGGGGTGGTGACAGTGTGGGGAAGCAGGGGAAGGTTGTCCAAGCTCTTGTGTGTGGAGGCCAAAGTGGGCTGGGCGGAGGCCTGTCTCTCTGGAGCGCTGGTGGAAAAACTTTGGCTTCATTTATCACCATTAGGCTTCAAAGGAAGCCCCCTTTGGAGTCGGAGTCCACAGAGGAAGGCTGCTGGAGGGGAACTGCAGGGACAGATTGACTCATAATTCAGTTGCTGCTGTTTGTTGCCTCCCATCCGCAGTCAGAGTCCACAGAGGAAGGCTGCTGGAGTGGGAGTGCAGGGACAGTCTGAACTCTTGGTGGCCATTGGCCTATGCCTGCTGAGTCAGGCTGAAAGAGATGAGGTGGCCGTTGGCCTGTGCCTGGTTCACGTCACCATCAAAGGCAACCCGGTTGCCACTGAGCTTGGTGAACTAGGCTGTGTAGAAGCAGATAGCCATAGGCTTGTGCCAGGCTCATTTCAGTCCTTCAAAGCTGAAGAGCAGGAAAGAAATGTGCCTGCCATTGCAGAACATTGACACATCATTCTTTTGGTGACCCATTAATTGGTGCAGAATGATGGAAGGTCAATGGGCATCTTGAGGCTGTAGGCGGAGATCCGGATGCCACAGCTGACACAGATGTGCTGTCAAAAAGGTCAGCAAATCTTAGTAAGGTGCAGAGTAGAAACCAAAGTTCTGTAGATATCTTCTTTTATCCGTCTTTAGGATAATAGAAGCATTACTGTCCACGTGGCGCCGACTGGAGAAGCTCTGCACTTCAGAGATGCCCAGCTAGGCATGCTTGGCAGAGCAGAGCGCACTTGAGGCCAGTCTTGGCCTGTTGAGTTTGGAGGGGGGCTGGGGGGTAGAGGGAGGGTGTGGTGAAGACTTGCAGATACACCAGTAGTGCGAGAGGCAATGTTCTTGTAGCGGCAATAGAAGAGGCTGGTCTTCAGCTCCCATCCTTACAAGAAGTGGAAAGAGTGTTTGAGGATAAAAGGAGCCGTTGGCATCCATCTGTGCACTGTCCATGTGGCGCTGGCTGGAGTGGCTCTGCTTCTCAGAGAGGCCCAGCTGGGCATGCTTGGCATAGAAGAGTGCACTCTTTGCCAATCTTGGCCTGTCTCAGTGATGAAGGGGGATTGAGGGTAGAAGGAGGGTGTCATGAAGACTTGCTGAGTGCGCCGGCAGTGAGATAGACAATGTTCTTGTAGTGGCAGTAGAAGAAGCTGGTCTTTGGCATTTGTCCCTATGAGGAGTAGAGGGAGGGGGGTGGTTTGAAGGTGCTTTGTATGATGGTGTCGGTGCATGCGATGTGGGCACTGTCCATCTGTCTGAGGCCGTGCTGGGCCTTGGCCATTTGGCTCAGGTTCCAGGCCATTCTAGGCCCTGCCCAGTTGGCTTAGGCTCCTGTTCAGGGTACCCTTCTCTCTTGCCCTGCAGCAAAAGTAGAGGCTGAGGTGAGGGATGAATGAAAATGGACACATATGTTGGCAGTGCATGAGGCGGGCAGTCTAAGCTAGGCCAAGCTTAGGCGCCTGTTACACTGGAGGCTGTGAGGCTTTGAAGGGATGGATTGAGGTGGACGCATATGTATGGGGTGCAATGGGCGGTCCTGCAGAGCTAGCAAGGCGTGGGCATCTTGCACAGTCGAGGCCACCAGAGGGAGGGCAGGTGGGTTTTGGCTGCACCATTTGGGCATCGAAGAGTGATGAGGGCCTTTCAAAGGTGGGGAGAAAGTAGTACTTTCTGTTCTCTTCTGATCATGGTGAAGGTTGGCCAGATTGAGTTGCGCAAAGTTCCACAGCTTGGGATGACAGTCGGTGGTGAGAAATTAGCGCAGCTTGGGATGACAGTGTCCTGTCTGCTCAGGTTTATGGCTGCGATGAAGTTTCCGCAGCTCAGGATGATGCTGAGCAATTGCTAAGGTTGATGGCTGAGATATAGGTATATCTTTTGCAGCTCAGGATGATGCTGAGCAATCGCTGAGGTTGGCGGCTGCGTGATTGTCAGAGGCTCTAGGCCGTGAAAGAAAAACGCAACTCGGGATGACAGGTAAGATGCTGAGCTTGACAGGTGGCCAGCGTTGGAGGTGTTGCCAGTGCGGAGCTGTCAGTAGGCCACTCCAAAAGAGGCTTTGACAAGTTGTGCAACTTATAAGTTTAGTTCAACTCTTGCCTCCTTTTGGAGTCGTCAAAAGAAGCGTAGCTAGAATTTGCCTATCTCAATAGATAGTGCAACAGCTGGCTTGATTGTTGTTGGCCAATTTGGCGGTGTGGAGGCTGAAGCTGTTGGGGAACCCACCCAGGATTCCGTAGGCCAGGGACACCACTGACCTCTTACTGTTAGGCGTTGTAAGGAGGGAATGATAGTGAGGGGGCCTTTGAGGAACTGGATAGGACATCTTCCTAGGGGCAGAGCTTCATGGCACTGTACACGTTCATGCAGATGCCAGAGTCAAAGATGACGCAGATGCCGAACTTGTTCTGCTTGGTGCCAGAGTAGAAGGCAGGCAGGAAGCAGTAGCCGTAGTCAATCATTCCTGATGGATTCCTGAAGCCAGTTGGTGTCACTGAGGGCAGACTGACAGTGGTAGAGGCCACAGTGGAAGCTGTCCAGCATGCTGCACTGGTTGCAGTCCGCAATGTTCAGGTTCCAGTTGTGGTCATCCAGGAAGCCATAGCAAAAGCAGTGACAGTTGTCAAGAAGCTACGCTGTCTTCAAGGATGGGCAGAAGGAGGAGGGCATGGTTCTCTGGAGGGCCCTTTGTGGCCGGCGCCATTGCCAGAGCATATGCAGAGGGCAAAGGCCTTGCAGGCATTGTGCTTGCAGTTGACGCTGTTCACAAAGTAGTCCTTCTGGTTGTTGAAGAGCAGGCTGGGGCTGCAGATGACTGGTAGGCTGTAGAAGAAGCAGTGGAGGCAGTCCACTTGGCTGCGCCTGTTCAGGTTGTTGGCAACCATCGAAGATTAGAGGCCAATTCTGAATCAGTTTTGTCGCTTGTCTTCCAGTTTTTTGTTCAAAGATTTACGTAATCATAAGAGATTAGTAAATCTTGATGGGCAATGTTGAAAGACAGTGGTGAATTCTGAATTGGGCTGGTCTTTTCTCCAGCAATACTTGAAAGTTTACAAATCCGAAAGGATTTTGTAAACAGTGTTGGCTGGCAAAGATTGTAGCAGGCAGCAGTGAGTTTTGAAAATTGACCGGAGCCAATTTTTGAACTCTAGCAGTGAAGATGAAAATTCCACTGGTTAGCTGGCAGCTGCAGGGAATTTCAGAATCTGTTCAAGGATAATGGAATTGCCATAAATGGTGCTTGCGTAGATGGCATGAAATAAACTTTGCAGTTAATTTTCAATGCCCAAGCAGCAATGTTGATTCTTGTCTTGATCATTGGCAGAGAATGATTTTGCAAAATCTGTAAGGATATAGTGAAATCATTGGAGGTGGACTTTGTCAAAAAGGAACTTTTTAGTTAATTTTCAGTCCCGTTGCAGCGAAGTATGGTGGCAATGACATTGATTGACATCATTGTGAGCATTTTGACTTGAATGCCATTGTTAGAAGGTGGCAAGATCAAAGGCTGAAGTTGTAGAAAGGGCGCAGTGGGCAGAAGTTGGGCTGGGCATTGTAGTAGGCTTTGTAGAGGTGGTGGATGGGATGGTACAGCTTAGCAAACCAAGCTCTCTGCACCAAACGCTGTGGTGTATTACAGCAGGCACCTAGTGAGTATCTCTTTAGTCGGAAGGCACCAAGCAGGGAATAGGGATGACAGGAGGGGGTAATAGACAAGACTGAATTGAGCTCTCTTCCGCCCGCACCATCAGCTCAAGGTCGACAAAACCAGCTTGGGAAACGCCACAAAACCTATAAAAGGTTTTGCTGACCAGTGGTGATGTTTTAAGTTAATTTTGAGTCTGGATATAAAATGGGCTTGAAAATAGATATGATTTGATACCAATCAACCGTAGTTCAAAATCCCGTCTTCATGGGCTTTTACCTGACCATGATGTACAAGCAGCTCATCATCAACTTCGTCTTGGGGCATTCTTAAGGTTTTAGGTCTCAATAACAGCATCATATAGGTAATTTTGGGCATAGATCTTGAATATTGTGTCCGTTTGCTTCCACCTTGTCATCATGGGCTTATACATCAACTTCGTCTTGGGGCATTCTTGGAAGGGACCTAAGAGGTATGATTCATGCCCAAAAAATCCAATTTTGAAGCAAAAAAAATTTGCCTAATTTTTCCCTATATTATATGCCTATGCCGGATTTTTGCCATTTTGCCTGACCCTGCCTCACACAATGAGCTATTATGGGTAATAGAGACATCATATGAGCTGTCCTTTTATGACATAGTATAAAATTGTTTGCTTTTCCATATTCTATCAGAAACAATGGGGGTCAGAAAAAAAAGTGTCCTTGCTTTTATTAACCCTACCCAATCTTCTGCTTAATCGGCAAAAAGTAGTACATTGCGAGCATGATGCGTTTTAATCAGGGGCGGGCTACCGATGGGCATTTTAGGCGAATGCAGGCAGTGCCCCCCCCCCCCGAAATGTTTGAGCAAATTTTCACTATAGGCAAAACAGCCAAAAAAATTTGCGCTCCGCGCAGTGTTAACAACTTTTTCCACTACATTTGCCAGTGTTTTAACCTTTTTCTACTTAATTTTTTCTTAATCAATCAAATTGTTGTGGTATGGGCCTTATTGTTTAGGTTTGTGTTTAGGTTTGCCTTATTTTTGTGGTATGGGCCTTATTGCCTTATTTTTGTGGTATGGGCCTTATTGCCTTATTGTTTATGTGTGGTTCCGGAGCCCGTACTCCTCAGTTTTTCAATGAAATTGGCTGAACTTTTGCATGGAGGCCTCTCTAGGTGGTGGCTCAGGACGTTTTTGTGCGCTTGGCACAATTTTTTGAATTTCTTGATTTATGGTCAAAAACCTTGAAAATGGAGACCTCGAAATTCGAAATTTTTTCGAAAACTTGCATTTTACTTTTATTAGTTATTTATTATTATTTAGATGATTTAAATATACTTAGACCAATTTGTTACTTTGTACCTTTGATTGTCATTTTATTATTGGTGGTTATGGTGGCGACTTGGTGATTATATATTTCATTGCTTAACAAGTTGAGCAAGGCCGCGCATCTATTGGCGATAGGCATTAATACCTTGTAGATGTTGAAGATGTTAGCACAATTAGAACTTTTGTAAAAACATAAGCAGCCTCCCTGCAACAAGAATACAAGAAAAAAATTGTTTCCTGCACACTTTGCGCGCACTTATCAAAATTTTGATTATCACAAATTTTACAGCAATTTTGCCCTGAATTTTTTTCCAAAAAGGAGTGTACAATTCCTTTACAATTTTAAGAGTCGTTTTTTCAAAGTTTCTGTGCCTAGGCGGAGGGGACACCCCTCCCCCTAGGACCCCCTCCCCAGGTCGGAGCTTCGCTCCTCCATTTTGCCCCCCGAACGAAAATCCTAGCTCCACCCCTGGTCTTAATTTTGCAAATCGGCCCAGTAGTTGTTGAGATATCAAAGTTGAACAAATGGGAAAATTTTTGACATAAATTTCAAAGTTGACGCTCAGAAAAATGTTCTTAAATTTTCAAAACGTTATCAACAAAAAGTGGAAAAAATATCTGGTGCCATAAGCAAGCCAAACATTTGACTCTTTTCTCCGAAAATTGCAATTGCACCGAGTATAAAGTCTAAGAAATAAAATTATTACTACTGTGTCATCTGCATTTTGTTATTGGGTGCGCATAGAAAGAAACACTGAACAGTATGCCCAGGAGCGGAGCTAGGTCTGGCATTTTTGGCAAATGCCCCCCCGAAGCCATTTCGGGGGGGGGGGGGCGATGCCCCACCGACATCTTTTGACAAATTTTCATAAAAGAAAACATAGTCAAAAAAAATTTGCGCTACGCGCATTAAGGTCAAATTTATTCTAAATTTGTCAGAATGTTTTAAGTTTTTCATCAATTTTCCAATGAAATCTTAAATTTTTCTTAAAATTTATAGCATTTTAATAAATTAGCTAAAAAAATGCTTCGCCGCATGCATAACTTGAATTTTTATATGAAAAGGACTTTTTTGTAAAAAAAAAACAGCAGGCTGGCTACAAAAGGAAAAAAATTTTTGCGCGCTTCGCGCGCATGTAGGAATTTTTGTATTATCAAAAAATTTTCTGAAATTTTGCCCCCCCCGAACCAAAATCCTAGCTCCGCCCCTGAGTATGCCAAAAACAAAATGCAACTGTCCAAGCAGCAGATTCCACTAGTAGAAAATTTATTTCCCTGGTTTTTTGCTCGAGGCAATTGCAAATTTTGGAGAAAAGAGACCCACATTTAGCATTTAACATATTTACCAGATATATTAAAGATTACCATTTCAACCTTGCTTAAGATACCTTGAATTGTGACATTGAGCTCTTTGATCTTTTGGACTTTAGATATGTCTGCTTTTTGCAATCCTTAAACATTACTCAACAATGCGTTCCTCTAATTGCCCTTGCACAAGCAAAGTATAAACGGAACAGTAATGCCCAACCAATAGGATATTTATATTTGTTACCATTGGCAAGCGCCAACTAAATCTCTTTTCTCCCCAAAATCAATTCTTCCCTAGTTCAAAAACAAAACATACAACTACTACTTTTGGAATCTGCTGAGCCATGTGAATTTTGTTTCAGAGCACACTGGAAAGAGCCACTGAAATGTGCGCTAAAAAATGCAAATGTCTTTGATAATGCAGGTGGCTCAGCTGATTCCAAAAGCAGTAGATATAATTCTTTGACTTTGAACTCAGGGGAATCGATTTTTGGGAGAAAAGAAATTCAGTTTGGGCTTGCCAATGGTGTGCAGACTCACATCTGCTGGTACCAGACAGATCACCAGTGGGCACGTGCAGTGCTGTTAGGTAAAATGATTTCAATTCACTTTCCACCTCATGCCGAAACCATTTACTCCACTTTTTTTGCACCTCCGCCATTGCCCAAAAATTGCAATTCACCTTTATACTTTATTTCACTATTTGCCCATTTTTTGGCCTTTTTGACATCAATTCTACTTTTTTGCTCAAAAATGCCCATGTGAGGTTTAAAAAGTCTCGAAATACCTTGGATTTGCTTGAATACACATGCATGCAGCTTGGCAGAGGATAGATAGCGCAGTCAGCAATGAAAGCATTGCCAACCCTGATTCAGCAGGGCAGCAGAGGCAGCCATCTGTTGTGCCTGTTGTCTGGCAAACAACTCCTCCGTGTCAGACACCTAGTGTTGCCTCCTCGCAGAGTTTTAGCAAGCTAGAATGGTCCCTCGCACCCTTTTTCCCCTACAATCCCCTACAAATCGGCCCCTCATCCCTACATCTCCTCATTAGCTGCAGCATTCAAGAGAAGAAGAAGAGAGGAGGAGAAGGATGTCCGCCCACAGTCCACTGAGCTCCAGCTTCACCTGGAGGACATGGAGCTGGATGTGGAGAATGCTCAGGGCCAGCTCTTCTCCCTGGCTGACTCCGTGGAGAAGGCCATCGGCACCATCAAGGGACTCAAGGTTGCCATCTACGGGGACAGCAACTCCAATGAGTCTGACAACAACATCCCGCCGCCCTCTCCACCCTACCAGCCCTTCATGTCGCCTCCACCTCCGCCACCCCCTGCCCATCCCAAGCAGGAGCCCAAGGACACCAACAAGGAGACGGATGGCTTCCAGGACCCCAACGTCAAGGCGGCCAACGCCAATGCGGACAAGGCCAGCAACAACGGCTTCAAGGTGCCCAAGATCAAGCCGGAGGACAACGTGGAGCTGGAGGACAAGGCCAACAACGTCCCCCTCAACATCACCCTGGCCGCCGGCCCCTCCCACCCCATGCTCACCCGCTCCTTTCCGCTCCTGAAGGGTTCCTTTCACCTCCTATCCCTCCTATAAGTCCTCTTTTCATATGCTCCAAATCAACTAGGCATGGCGAAGAAGACCATCATCTCCAAGAAGCGGGAGGCTGGCAATGGCCAGTCCACAGATGCAAAGAAGGCCAAGTACACCGGCGAGGGCGACAACTGACCCCTCAGCCTCCGCAAGCTCCTGGGCCTCTGCAAGCTCCCCGCCACTCCCAACACCCCTGCCTCCCCCGACTCCCCCACCCCAGTCCCCTGAGCACTAATTGCTCCCCTCCCATTTGACCCTGCCCCCTTTCCTCGCCTACTTCCCTTTCTCTAGCATAGCAACCCTCGTTTTGGTATCGCATTGCAGTCCCAGTCAAAGTCCAACCTATTCGTGATGTTCTCAGTCTCAGGTGCTCTTCTCGAATATACAAGTGACTCAATGTTTTCGTTGGCCTTTGTAGCAGCCCTTGTTAAGCACATTTGGCCCTTGCCAGTTGCCACCTTTTTCAAGCAGATGTATTTCATGCTGCAGTCCATTTTCTTGCTTCCCTGTTTGGCTTCAACGTTTCCAAGTTTACGGGTCTCAATCGGAGTCTCTCTCTCTCAAAAGAACCCTGCACAGTAGAAAGTGAAGCAAAATGCAAAAGCAAAAAGCAAAATGTGATGGTCTAGGCAGTGACTGCGCTGCTGCTGCCGCCGTTGCCTCTGCCATTGCCATTACCACCACCTCCTGCTCCTCCTCCTCCCTTCTTTGGGAGTTCTTCTTCACACTTGTCCTCCTAATCGAAGGCCTTGTGATAAGGCCTTCCATTGTGTAGCAAATCAAAAAAGTACCTCTTGCGGGGGGCGGCATGCTGGGGGAGGGCCGATTCTGAGGGCTGTTTGGCGTTTGGGTGGCTTCAGCTTGTTGTTGGAAGGTGGGAAATAGGTGCCATTCTGGTCGAAGGGGTCAAAGGATTGCATGTTGGAGTGTGCCAGAATTCCGCTCAGATTTCGTATGAGCAAGTGAGTGGCTATATGCCAGCTGATTTGGTGCATATTCCCTGGGCACTTGCGCATATTGCCTTATGGTTTTTGCCATTCAGCTGTGAGTCTTACTGAGTTGAGTCTGGCACAAAATCAAACAAACGAAGGCATTGTGTCTGAAAACTGAGACCAAGAGGGAGTAGGCTAATGCTGAAACAATCGGAGGCCAAAAACAGCACCACCTACCCAATGAATTTGTTATTGAGATTCATCAGAATCTCCATCTGCACCTGCTTGACTGAAAGAGAATTGCATTACCCATTCAATAGAATGCCCATTTTGAGAAAAGACGTTCCGTGCTTGAAGAGGAACTCGGTATGGACAGAATGGCAATGGCTACATCACAGTGAGGGCTGTTGATGATGTGGCGAGCGCGGCTGTAGCCATAGACCTTCCCACAGTTAGCACTCCCACTCAGCCACCACTGCTCCTTGCTCATTTCTGAAAAATTGGTAAGTGAAAAGCACAAAGCAGAAAGCTGAAAAGGACCCTTCTTGGGGGCAGTGGCAACATAGGCTTTGAATTCGGCCATCACCTGCTTGAGATGGCTGATGGCGGTGTCGCAATCTTTGACGTAGGTGGGGATGATTTTCTCCAGTGTGTCTGGAGCAGATGACGAGCCCAGCCCGGGTGCATCTGGCAGAGACTCGTCAGAGACCACGTCGAGGATGTCAAAGTCATACTGCCCATCTAGCTGTTCCTCAGTGTCTTGAAGTAGGCCTTCAAATTGGCATTGATTGATGCAAATAAGGTAAGGTAAGAAAGGACTAGGCAGAACCTTCCATGCGCAATTTCTTGGCCTCTGGTTCCACTGCATCCACAGACTCCTGGCTGGAGCTCAGCTGCACAGGAGGGAGAGGTAGATGCTGGTTGCCAGGTTCCTCAGCTGGAGGGGCAGGGTAGGCCTCGTTGATGATGCAGGTGGCGGCCTTGTGCACCTCCTTGCAAGCGGCCTCCAGAATGGGGCCCTTGAGGATGTCGTGGTGGTGGTGGGTTAGGTAGGTGGCCATTGCTGGCAGAGGCTCCCACTCCTCGGTGTCCAGAGACGTCATGCTCAAAAGTGATATTAATCTCTAAAGTGAAAAGCAAATGAGTGGAATGCAAAACCCCTTGAAGCAGGTTTGCAGCTGTTTCTGCAGTGCCTTAGCAAAGGCCCTCATTGTGGACAACTCATCCGCCTTCTCAATGAAGTCATTGCAGATCTTTACCAGCATGATGACATCCTTCAGCACCCCTGCATAATCCAGCTAATTAGGGACCTAGCTTAGGTAAAGCCTTTTGAGGGTCAACTGGAAAGAGCGGGAGGGCCTTCGGGGGCCAATGTAGATAAAAACAAGCCTGTAGGATATTGTGCAGTGATGCCATTTGGTCACAGTGTGCTCCCAAAGGCTGCGTCATCTTCTTGAGGCTGCTGCTCGTGTTGGTGTTGAGCGTGTCACGACGGTTCATCACCGCGACGGTTCATCACCGCGACGGTTCATCACCGCGACGGTTCATCACCGCGACGTTTCATCAAAACGACGGTTCATCACCGCGATGGTTCATCACCAGCCATGCAATGAATTTTTTACACATTTTTAGTATTCATCTAGTGTTTGCTCCATTTTGCAGTGGTTTAATTATGTTAAACATCTTCATGGTTTTAATTTTTTTAGGTTCCGTTTTTATAGGTTATTTTATAATTTGGCAATTTTTAGTGGTTTTTTTGAATGAATTAGATTAAATTTCCATTGATTACGCGCAATTTAAACTTTTGTCTGATTTTTTGAGTTAAAAAGAAAAATGACTCACATTTACAGATTTTAAATTATTTCCTTAGTTTTGTAAACATCAACCCCTACCTCGTATTCAGTTTCAACTTTTACTCTATCCCAAGTACTACAACTCTATCAATCCAATTCTGAATCTCTCCATTTTTAAAACTTGATTGTTTTTAAAGAAAGTTTATATCTAAAATTATTACATTTAACTATATTTAAGAAGCTAAATATAAATTATCATGAAAGGAGGTGAGGGGGCTCTCATGGTGATGAACCGTCGCGGTGATGAACCGTCGTTTTGATGAAACGTCGCGGTGATGAACCGTCGCGGTGATGAACCGTCGTTTTGATGAACCGTCGCGGTGATGAACCGTCGCGGTGATGAACCGTCGTGGAACCGGTGTTGAGTAGGTGCTAGATGAGGACGCGGTTAGCCAACAGGGACTCCACCATGGCATAGTCTCCATACCACCGGACCACAATCCGGCATTTGATTGCTGGACCTCCATTTTGCTTGATCTGTTTGCCCAATGCTCTGCAAATTTTTATCCACTAGCCAGTAAGCATCGTATATTGTTTATGCCAGTTGCCAGAGTTTGTGCAGTCTGAAACATAGCAGAGGAGGGTAGAGAGCAAACTGTCCACGGAAGCAGGCGGCAATGTGGGAGAAGCGGCAGAGTAGGTTGTCAATCAGGCAGGTCTGAGCGATAGCCGTCATGATGGCCCAGTGCATGCAGTGGAGGAAGCAGACAAAGCGGTAGATTAAGAAGGCGGCCTCTCTGTCATCCAGCCCTTTGATGATGGCAGGGCCTTGCTCCTCCTCATGCTCCTCCTGCGTGGTGTAGAGTTTGCCTGCCTCCTCATCTCCAGCTCCACCCTTGTCCTCCGTCCTAGTATCAGAACTTTCGGCTGCCTCCTCAGCTACTTCTGCTGCTGGCATCACCTGGTCATCCAAGTTGAGCCACTGCATCTCAAGCTGGGTGAACTCGTCAGCCAGGTAGCATGCAAAGCAGGCTTTGAGGTTTGAGGCATCGTCACACATGACCTGAGAATGGGAATCAAGATGTAAGAAGTTGAATTGGTAATTGGAAAGCAAAAAGCAAAACCTGCCACATCTGGCACTTTTCTAGGCCCATGTCAATGGTCCACAGCTCTGCCAGGCAGGCCATCACCTCCTACGTTGTCACTCCCTGGCATGGCTTGGGGGGCAGGGCAAGGAAGATGGGCTTGAGGCGAACAGGGTCCATGAAGTAGATGCCCACTCCCAGCCAGTGAGATCCGCTCCTCAAATCAATGAGCAAATTGTAGAACCAATTATTTTTGAAGAAAGGGGAACTTTGCTGTCCAGAGATCAAGCACAGCCATCAGTCGGGGCTCCTTCTGCAGGGTATGCTTGAGCTTTTTGAGAAGGGTCATCCCAGCATTGTGCGCCAGCGCCACAATGTACTGGCAAGAGAGAGGAGGGAAGGAAGGGTTGAGAGCCGTAAGCATGTCAACAAATGAGGGTTTGGAGAACATGCTGTAGGCCTAAATACATGCTGAGCACTGATAGGAATGACACGAAGGAGGGCAAAAGAATACAGTTGTGTTGCATGAGGCAGCCATGACGCCAATCTTGCCGGTGATGAACTTGAACTGCGCAGATGCCCAATCCATGTACTTCCTCTTCTGCGGAGGCTTGGAGACCTCGAAGGCATCAATTGTACCAGAGCTAGAGCTGGTCCCCTCCAACTCCTTGTCTCCTAGAAGCAACCAAGCAAGGGTCAAGTGGAAAGGAGAAATGTAAAGTGGAAATGGAAAGGGAATGGAAAACCTTTGTAGGCCTTTTGGATGGCCTCTGCTAGCTCGGGGTAGTCCTCGGCGTGATGGCGCATGAAGTGGAGGTAGAGGTTGGAAAGAGAGCCTGCCTTGTCCTGCATGGAGTCGCAGACCTTCCCGTCACCATCCGGATCTGGTACAGCGCAGGTCGTCTTCCCTCCTGACAGCTTCCACCACCCTTTAGGCACCAAATCCCAGGCTCCATTTGACCTTGTACGGCCCATAGCTTTTGATTGTTTTACGACTCTTCCTTCTTCTGTTATTGAATGTCATTGAACAGCGGCACAGGCAGAATATGCAATGGGCCGCCTTGAAACGTCAGGCTCTCGAGTGGGAACTTGAACTACATCAGAGCTCCCCGGCCAATGGCACCGCCATGAAGCAAATAGAGGCCCTCAAGCGGGCAAAGACTGGCTCAAGCCAACGGATGAAGCGAGCAAAACAAAAATGAACTGGATCACCCTGACGATGAAAAACATGAAGCGCAGGTGAAAGACAAGGCAAGCAAAAGCTTGGATGAAAGCAGGAGAATCTTGGCAAGGTGAGAAATAGACGAGTGAAAGAGAAAGAGGGCGGAAGGGAGGCTGCCCTAACGCGGGAGAGAGTACTCGGGGCGCGAGAGCGTGGGTGTCACGACGGTTCATCACCGCGACGGTTCATCACCGCGACGGTTCATCAAAACGACGGTTCATCACCGCGACGGTTCATCACCGCGACAGTTCATCAAAACAACGGTTCATCACCGCGACGGTTCATCACCATATAATCCCCCGGACTTCATACATATTGGGAGCTGTGATTTTCCAGAAACTTTTAAATTGGTTTTTAATTGTTAAAAACTAATTTCCCAAAACATTTCCCAAAACAAACAAAGCAGCTAAAAAATTGAATATATTAGCTTTGAAAATTTGTTTCTTTTAGACAATTTTGTTTGGGAAAAGCATTGCAAAAATATTTTTCAACAATGCCTAATCATCAATCTAAAATTCGCTATTTGTACATGGACTTTTTCACAAAACAAAGAAAAAACTGACAAACAAAATAAAAAAAATCGATGATTCATGCTCAAAGAAAAACAATCTTTTCTAAAAAAATTTCTAAATTAGAATAGAATTTTATTCATTTTAAATAGTATTTTTGGAATTTACAGAAGTACAATAATTTTTAGAAAAGTGTATTTGTTTAGAAAAGTTTATTAGAAGTAGGCTACAGCAGACCCAGGCTGGTGATGAACCGTCGCGGTGATGAACCGTTGTTTTGATGAACTGTCGCGGTGATGAACCGTCGCGGTGATGAACCGTCGTTTTGATGAACCGTCGCGGTGATGAACCGTCGCGGTGATGAAACGTTGTGGAACCGAGAGCGTGTGCATGTCGAGGCAGCCCTTTCCCCCTCTCCCCTCACGCTGCTCAACCCTCCTCCCCGGACCCTTGCGGGCCTCTGGCAGTAGGTGCAAGGCCAGCAGAGAGGAAGGCATCGCGAACTCCCTGACTGCCCTACTGCTCAGCAAGGGGAGAAAGTAAGTGGCAAACTAGAGGGGCAATCTTAAACTGCTCCTACTGTTCCCTGTCCCATCCACTCCTCGGATTTTCTGTCCAGAGGAGGGAGGCGGAAGCAGCGGTGGCAGTAGGCCTGTAAAATATGCGGGAAGGGGTGGGATAAGAGTGGATGGGATGCTGGTCGGGGCGGCTAGTGTGCTGGGCCCTGGCGACGAAGCCACTGGAGATGACGAGCTGTCGGTTGTCCAGGGCGCTGGGGCTGCTCCTCACCTGCAGACACACCCCCGCGCGGCACCTCCCCATCAGTTTGGTGGAAGGAACCGGGGGGTGTGGGAGAGCCAGTGGCCGGAGTGGCCTCTGACTGCTCCAAGGGCGCTTGTGCGGCGGTTTCCTGGAATAGACCTGGCGGCTGCGCTCCACTCGACTGCAACCCCTCACCCGCACCCTTTTGAGCAGCTGAAGGATTGGGGGAACCGCTGGGGTGTGGTGCAATCAAGGCCTCCAAAGAGGCCTCAAGAGGCACCAAGGACGTGATGGAGTGGTGGACTTGGTAGCCTTTGGCGTCAACGACGGTGATGTAGCGCAGGATGCCCGCCGGATCGGGGTGCTTGGCCACCACCCGGACAAGCTTCCAGGTCTGGCGCAGGGTTGCCTCCTTGACCAGGCAGGCAGAGTCGATGGAGAGTAGGGAAGCCGGAGACTCCTTGTGGGCGGTGGCGATCTGGAGGTGGCAGGCGCAGAGATGGCAGAGATACTCGGTGCGCCAGCGCTGGCACAGCTCCAACCACAGAAGCTCCTTCCACCGCAGGGCCACCTGTAGCCCCTTTGTCCACATGCCCTCTGGGGGCTCCTGGAATAGAGGAGAGGTGAGGAAGCAGGAAGGTGTGAGTGGCCTGAGGTCGCCGGGCTCCTCGGTGATGGTGCAGAGGGGCCGGCTGTTGACGCACGCCTCCACTTGCGCCAGCACCATCATGAAGACATCCTCCATGACTCGCCGATGCCAGAGCGTTGGGCTGAGGCAGGACTTGAGGAGGTGCACATGGACCTCGGAGGCCCCGTTGGCCCAGGGGGCCCACACCGGGGTGAAGACAAACTGGACCGGATGCCGGGAGGCGAAGGCTGAGAGGTCGAGGCCTTGGAAGTAGGGTAGAAGATGCTTGGAGGCGGCGTGGAACGCGGATGCATTGTCCAGCCAGATGGTGGCCCGCGTGAGCCCCCGTCTGCTCCAGAAGCACTCCAGGGCATTGACCACCGCCACCGCCAAGTAGTCACACAGTAGCTTGTAGTGGACGCCCCTTGTGGCTGCGCAGTTCACCACCAGCACCCAGCGCTTGACCACGTTCCCTCCATCCCCTGCCAAAAGAAAGGGGCCCGCCTGATCAAGGAGAATTCTCAAAAAGGGGGTGGAAAGCTCCAGGCAAGAGAATGGCAGCTGGCCTTGGGCTGGCAAGGAGGCGGGTGTGGCCCGGGCGATGTGGCAGGGCTGGCAGTGGCGGAGGGCCTGGAGGCAGGCCAGGTAGCCTGCGGAGACCCAGTAGTCCTGCCGGAAAAGGCCCAGCACCGCGTTGGGTGGCGCATGGCAGTGGCGCTTGTGCAGGTCCAGGAACAGCAGCTGGACGAGGTGTGAGTGGCGGGGAAGGAGGAGAGGCGCGGCGGCTTCAGCGAGGTGCTTGTATCGTCCGCCCACCACGATGCAGCCGTCCTGTGAGAGGTAGGCGCAGGTCTGCTTGATCTGGTTCATGACGTGCCGGTGCTCTGGGCCCTTGTGGTCGTCGGGAGAGCGCAGGACTGGGAACCAGGACTGGAACTCCACCAACTGAAGCTCCCTGATCAGCTGCCGCAGCACCACCCTTTTGGCTGGATGAGGCACGGGCACTAGCTGACGCTCCCGCTGGCGCAGGTCCGGGGATGGGAGTAGACCCGGCGGCTGTAGCCCCATGGAGGGCGGCGGAGGAGCTGGAACTGAGGCTCCGCGCTGGAAGCTCTGGACTGCCTGGAGGATGTGGCTGCCCACCGCCAGTAGGCGATTGAGCTGTGAGAAGCGCGAGAGCTGAAGGAGGCCTGTAAGGCCGCTGGTGCTGGGCGTGGAGCCCTGCCCACCCTGCGTAGACTCGTGCCCGGGGGGAAAGACTGCAGAAGTCTTGTGGCCGGCCCCGCCGGAGGAGACAGTGGTGAGGGAGGCTCCGTTGACGCCCAGTGGGTGATGGGAGGTTGGTAGCTCGCGAGAGCCTGGAAGAACCGCTGACTTCGCCGCCCCAAACACTACTGCAGGCTGCAAGAGGAGGGTGGAGAGGCCCGCGGAGGTTAGGGCGGGGCTTCCACTGCCCGGCGTTGAGTCGATTCCCCTGGGGGAGTCAACGCCTGGTGGCGGAGTAGAGTCGACCCTGGGGGAAGATGCCACAGCAGCTTCAGCCCTGGCCCCTCCCTCGTCGGCACCTACTGCTCCCTCCCCTAGCCTCTGGTCCTGAGTGTGCCGCCTCTTGCTGATGCCGGAGGGCTGTGCGCTGGCCGGGAGGCCGCCGTCCTGCCCACTCTGCATAGACTCGTGCCCAGCGGGGAAGACTGCGGAAGTCTTTTGGTTGACCCCGCTGGAGGAGACAGGAGTGAGGGGGTCCGGCAACGTCGCCGACCGTGGCTGAGCCCAGCCTGGCCAGGACAAAGGTGGCTGGAGGAAGAACTGAGGCCCCTTGAAGAACAGGGTGTCCGCCCTCAGATCCTCCACGCAGCGGCTCTTAGTCATCCAGTCCACCAGATTGAGTGCCGACTGTATCCAGCGAAAGTCCTTGGTTGGGCTGATGTCCATGATTGCCTGCACGCGTCTCATCTCGTAGGCGCGCGGGGCCTCCTGGGCGCGTAGCCAGGCCAGGAAGATAGCGCTGTCGATGAAGTGGACGATCTGGCTGAAGGGGCCCAGACAGCCCACCACGAACTTGGCCGCCCGCACTGCAAACTCCGCTCCCCAGAGCTCCTTGCGAGGCGTGGTCTGCAGGAGCCCTTTCTTCTCCAGGGGCACCATGCGGCAGCGAGCGAGGGTGAGGTTGCAGGTGGGGTGGCTGCTGTAGGGCTGGGCGATGTAGAGCGCGTAGCCATAGGCCGTGTCCGAGGCGTCGGAGCAGACCAGCAGCAGGGCCGGCCCGGAGCCGCCGAAGACCTGGCGGGGAAGATACAGTCCGCCCAGGAGCTCCAGCTGGCCCCGCAGCACTTTCCACGCCTTCTCCAGCTCCGCCGGAAGCTTGTCCTCCCAGGCAGAGCAGGTGGCGTGTGCCTGTTGCATGAGCAGGCGCCCGGTCAGCATCACCGGGATGAAGAAGCCGACGGGGTCATAGGCCTTGGCGACGCCAGAGGCCAGGTTCCGAACCGTGAGGCCCGCAGGCCTGATGTCCTCGAGGCTGGGCGATGGGATGGAGATGCAGTCGGAGGCCAAGTGCCAAAGGATGCCGAGGTTCTTGAACACGGCGTCCTCCATGTAACAGTCAGCTGGGATGGCGGCCTTGACAGAGGGGGCGTTGGAGCCGAAGGAGCGGAGCGTGAAGCTGGCTGAGGCGAAGAGCTCGCAGAGGCCGCGCGCCAGCCATCCCCCTTCCTCCTCCTCCGTGAAGCCGATGATGACGTTGACTGCGTAGGTCGCGCTGGGCACCGCCTCCACCTCCGTCTTGGTGAGGCCGAAGTAGTCGCCGCTGGCCACCGCCTCTGAGCAGAGGAGGCGGATGCAGGCTTGCAGAAGCCATGGATTGGCATTGCACCCCATGATGACGCGGGTGTACTGCCATATCTGGTAGTTCTCGTAGGTGAGCGGCTGGGCGGGGTCCTTGGGCAGGACAATGCGGAGCGCCGACTGAAAAGTCTGGCCAAACTTGTAGGCTGTAGAAGGCCTTGCATAGGACGGCGGCGAGGGCAAAGTGATGGGCCCTGAGGCACAGCTGGACCTGGAGCAGGTCGGAGAGCAGGCTGGGGCCCTGGTCCACGAAGTCATTGAGACAGTGCGGCGGCATCCCACAGCAAGAGCTTGCATCCACCACTGGCCGTGTCTTCGGCCCTGGGGCCGGGAAGTGGGCGAGATGGTGTA
>JASANA010001199.1:0-28441 GCA_030248095.1 Ptycholaimellus sp. GST1_10
CTAAATCAGTGGCACTATTTTGCTCTGTTTTTGACCGCTTTGCAGGCACAGACTGTGGCGTGTCCATTCCTGATAACTGGCTTCCTCAAGACTGGAGTTTTCGTTAGTTGCATTTGTTGTGCAGAGTTTAAAATGACGAGTGATAACTTAGCAGAAAGAACTCTGTAGGTAGACTGGATGAACCTAAAGAAAAAGAAAGGATGGGATTGAGTACAGGCGGTCTACTGCTGCATGCAAGCGGAAGATGGCAGGGCATACTGATGGTGCTGGCCGCTTGGGCAGTGCTGGCGGGCGCCAATGGGCTGTCCCTGCTCATCTTCCGTCGCCTGGCATTGGCAGGCCGATCGGTAAGGCTCCTTGATCAAATTCAAGTTCACCAACATTCTTCCCTTTCCATTTTCTTGTCCTAAAAGATGGAGGAGAAAAAGCGCGCCCAGTGCCAGGTGTATCCAGCCCAGGTGGCGCTCTGCATCAGCGACATAGTGGCGGCCACCCTGGGCGCCTACCTTCTCCCTGGTCTTCGAGGTGCTGCATTCCGGGTATGGGCGCAGTGTGCTCTGCTGGAGCAACTCCATGCTCCTCGCTGCCGCCGTTGCTTTGTCCTTAGCATCCGAGCCGGGTGATGTCAGTGAATGTGACTGGCAGGGGGCGATGCCAATCTCGCTGGGTCTGCTGCTGGGCGGTCTGATAGTACAAACGCCGATCTGCCTGGAGCGTATCGAAGGCATCCGTTGGCCGGGGCGCAGTTTGCAGGCGAACAGGAAGCGTCGCGCCGCCCTCTTCTTCGGCCTCAGCTACTCCGGTGCCGATTTCTTTACTCTTCTGGCACTCAAAAAGGCGATAGCCGATATTACCTTGTTTTACTGCATTTTGAAGAAAGTGAGACAGAGAAGAAGTGTGCAGTGAGCCTGAGCCTGGCGCTGTGGCTGACGAGGATGGAGAGAAAGCCGTCGTCCTGGTCCCCGCTCCTCAACGCCAGTCGTCCGCTAACGGAGTCCGCCCTGGAGGAGAACCTCTGCACCATGCCTGAGCATTTCCTCTACTCACGATTTGTCCTGGACGATAGAATGGAAATCTTGGATACAAAGATTGCTGCTACCTCATTTATTTTTAGAATGTTTCTATTGAAAGCTATTGAGTTAAACCCCTATCATGAACTCATTTGAAGTATGTGCCATCTTAGCAGGAAAATTGTCATAATCTTCCCAGAAAATTTTGCTTCTTTTGCTGTTAATGCCGTGGAAGCTAACACACAAACCCACCCCCCAAATCTGAGATTTCTGGTAATTTTACCCCTTGAGCAGTTCAATCTTCAATTTCAATCTTATAGATGAGCTGTGGCAGCACGGAGTTAAATAATGGAGGACAAACTCTTTAACACTGGAACGGGGGTGGGTATGCGAAACTCCAAAAGCTTTAACACAGGTGGTCAAAAGTGACCTTTTGTTAACGGCTGCTGTGGGTCGTAGGAAGCACCTACACATACGTTCTTGGGCTTAAAAAAATGCGACCGAACTGATCCATTCAGATCAGCCAACAGTTATTCCTTTTCTGACAGCTATAAAAATGTCCTCTGTTTAAACTGTATCCGCATTTTAGGAGTTCCAAACAGTATGCTCATCGGCTAACCAGAACGTGATGTTTCAGCTGATTAAAACAATGGGTCAGAATGAATGGGTCAGAAACCAATTAATAATACGCAATAAAGCAAGTCTGTTTGCTACCCAGTAGTCTGATGTAAAAAATATTATATAAGTATTATATCGTTTTAACGTTATATTAAGCTGATAGTTTCTCATTCAGCATTATAACGTGTGGGTATAGCCCAGTTTTGTCTCCATTTATATTCAACTCCGTGGTGGCAGCTGGTACTGGAGCCATTCCAGCGGAATTCACGCAGCTGCACCATTCACTTCTCCGACGCCAAACTAACCGCCTTCTTCATCGTCTGCATCATCGCCTTGGTCCTCCTCTTCCTTGCCAGCGGCCTCCTCCTCTTCGCCATCACCTCTTCACGCCCTGCCACTGTGGAGCGGGTGCCCTCCAGCTTTTGCCCAAAACTCTATGCCAGAAAGCTGTTCCGGACAATGCCAGCACATGGGGCTCACGGAGGAGGCAATCAAACGACGCATTCGAATACGCTGGAGCGTCAATGTCCTCGTCCTCATTGAAGCCTTCTTCCAGCTGGCACAGGTACATTCCTACATTTCTCTCAACTAAAAACTCAGCTTGCCCCGACAACCAAACCAGCAAAAGAAAAAACATTCTAAATTTTGAGATTTTAACTTAGCTAGGAATGTAGGTGAGTCTGGCGATCCTGAACCAGCTGGCCTGGTCGATCGGGACAAGTTCGCTGGCAAATGCTCTGGACTTCCTCACCTACGCCGCCGTATGGCTTCAGCTCAGCGTCTCCTTTGCCTTCCCGCCCATCCTCAACGCCGAGTATTGCGAAGAGCTCCTACATCTTCTGCCCGCCTGCATTCGTCCCAGCCTCAACCACGCCTCCAATCAGCAGGCCACCCATCTGCTTGCTTCTCCTGAGGTTCGCTTTGGATGTCTATTAGATGCGAAATGGATGGAGTTTCCGTCTAATGTAAAGATCTCATGATGGTGTAATTGGGTGTTTGTAGAATCATGAAGGGGACCTCCGAGTTGAGGAGGTTGGCGAGGTGGAAACGCCCTGCTAATTACGGACTTATGCTTGTGATAATGACGATCCTAGATTTTTTTGCTGCAATTTTTTTGAACTGGCGATATCTGCTGCTATGGCAATTGCACTTTGTCTTCTATGGCAATAGCAATCGCGGAGTCTGGAGTACCTGGAGGAGCGCATGAACAGCTACATTCTACGGCTTATGACCAGAATCCCCCCCCCCCCAAAGCGTTTACCGGCCAACCAAACCCGTTTTTCAACAACCTAAAACCAACCAACAGGTTTGCCCCCCCCCTCAAAGCTTTTGCCCCCCCCCCCCCCCCAAATTTTGCTCCTACATGTTAACTATTTTAAGGCTAGCCGGTGGGTTGTGGCCCCTACTCTAACCTTCCTGGACTGATGCACTGCTTTAAGATGTCAATTAAATGCGTGTAATGCTTTTTTGGAATTGGGGGGGGGATAATGGTCACTAAAATTGATGATCAGAATCCCCCCCCCCCAAATGCGATAACCAACATAATGCATGGTGACAAGTATCCCCCCCCCAAACGATGACCATGATCCCCCCCCCAAACTGGTTGGTTCACAAATGGCCATTTATTCTCTAAATATGAGGAGGAGTCCAGTAATAGCTAAATATGAGGAGGAGTCCAGTAATAGCGAATCTGCTCAAGCATGTTGGTGAATATCACTTTTCCATTCATAGTGTTGTGATAGCGCCTGAACATGAAACTGAACAGATAGCCCGGTAGGATATCACCAGTGGATGTTTTTTAGGTGGGACTTGAGGATGCGCCAACTATTTTCTGCAAAAAGAAAATTTATTTATACATTTGGGGGGGGGGGGGGATAGTGGTCACCAGATTGGGGGGGGGGGATAGTGGTCACCAAATGTAAAAACACCTTTAAAAGCTTGCGTTAGCTTGTGACTGCGGTAACGACTGCCTTGACACGCACTGTATACTTACCTGGGGGGGGGGGATAATTACGTGGGGGGGATACTTACGTGGGGGGGGGGGGATACTTACGTGGGGGGGGGGGGTAAACCGTTGGGGGGGGGGGGGGTAAACGCCTTGGGGGGGAGGGATTCTGGTCATAAGCCCATTCTACACCCAAAGCTCCTCCAGCTGCCCTGCCTCGATGGATCTACTGTCGTGGCCCTATGATGCTTCTCATAGCGCCTCTTCACCTTTTGTCCTGCATTTATTGATGTCTTGTAATATCTGCTTAGTTTTACTGCAGAAGCACATTATGTCACCATAAATGAATTAAATACAGTATTGTCAAATTGCTTGTTCAAAACGAACAAGTTCAATTTTTCAATCTGAATCTTGTTCATGAAAATCTAACAGTCACAATGCAAAAACGGGGATAAGAATCATCAACGACACGAAACACTTTTGGGGCAATTTTTTCACAATTGCAGCTTTTATTCTGCTTATTATCTGAGTTCTGAGCAATTTTGAGCCCCACGTTGAGCCCCATTTTTCGCGGCCGAAGGCCGCCTGCCGCGGAGGGCAGGGCAGTCAGAGCTCCGGAGGCCGGAGGGCATGGGTGCGGAGGCCCCGGAGCGTAGCCTAGCATGCGAAGCATGCTAGGCGAAGCGTAGGGGCCGTAATATATTTATATATATTTATATTATATATTTATATATATATATATTTATATATATATATATTTATATATATGTGTGTGTGTGTCATTCCGGGGCCCGGCCTCCGCGGTTTTTCAACCAAATTGGCTGATTTTTGCATGAAGGTCCGCCTGGGTGGTATCTCCAGGCCATTTTTGGTGCTTGGCGTAATTTTGCTTTTTTCGCCCAAAACCTAAAATTTTGATGTTTCAAAGTACCAAAATTCATAAATCGGTGGTTTTTCAATGAAATTGGCTGAAATTTTGCACGAAGGTCCGCCTAGGTGGTGGCTAGATAGCTTTATTGCGGTTTTGCAATTTTTTTTGGATATTTTCCCAAAACTCAAAATACTGATGTTTCAAATCCAAAAAAATCATAACTCCCTGGTTTTTCAAAGAAATTGGCTGAAATTTTGCATGAATATCCGCCTAGGGGGTGGCTTGAAAGGTTTATTGGGGTTTTGCAAAATTTCTGGTATTTTTCCCCAAACTTAGAATTATGATGTTTCAAAATTTAAAAAAAATTTAACTCCCAGTTTTTTAGACAATATCGGCAAGTAAATAAATATGCAATTAGTAAAATTCGCTCATGTAGGTTGACAATATTGCTCGGAACAGAGGCCGCGCATCTTGGCGACAGCCGAGAATACCTTGTTTAAAAGGCTTTGCAAGCAAAGTCTATGTGGTTCCAGTGAGGTTTGTGTCGAGAAAAGCCTACTTGATAACCACATTTACTAAGTTTTTCATTATACCGTTTTCGATAACAGTGGAAAAACATAAGAGGTCGTAGTGCAATCCGTAGGAAGCCATAGGGCAATCCAACAAACAGTAACGACATCATACATTGACCAAATAGTAACGACCGCAAATATTTTTGCTAGGTTAAAGGTTACGACCTCTCAGGTTAAGAGGGTTAAGAAGTAAATTAATTTTTGTTACACGCTATTTCTTGCACGCTATTTATATTGCTTGTGTTTCCTTGGAAATGAAAGGCAATCAACTTATCAATTAGCTCAGTTTCAGCTGTCATTAACAATTGGCCAGCTTCGACTTAATGAATCAGGAATTGGCGTTTCATTTTATACGGACGCGTTCATGGTGTTCTGCTTGTTTGCTCAGGTGCTCACGTCAGGTAATTTGGTGTTAATGCACATAATTGGCAGTAAACACCACTATGTTTGATAAATCTTTTTAAACGGTTTGTGAGTGGGCTGTCGAAAAATTTTGCCCCCCCTTCCCCTCTTTTTATGTATATTTTTAAAAACTGCACAAAAGTGTAAAACGTCTGGTTCAATATGAGCAATTAAAGCTAGGAATTATTTGATCGATCAGAGCCTTCTTTCTTCTGAACAATGTCGAAGATTCGACCATTACTGAACGAGTATACTACTTTCCGATATAAATTTGCGATCCAATTCATCCATTCGAGCTATCTGCAACAAACTGATTTTCGAGATTTTAAAAATGGATGTTTATATTTCAGCGTAAAAATTGGGGTCGGGAGTTTTCGGCGATTTTTAAGATCGCCCATCATTTGTAAATGGCTTAGGTGGTAGCATAGTGGCGCTAAGTATCAGCTCCAGAGGAATTATCTCTTGAGGTTGAGAATGTACGGCCTGAGGCCTGAGGCTACAGCTTAGGCAATCGACTTTTGAGTTTAGCCTGCTCATACTGCTCCAAAAAGTATCCAGTTTGGAACAAAATGTATGTAGGATGTCAAAATTTTTAACCAACCCTTGTTTTGACCCTTAAGCAACCAACTTTTGACCTTTCAAAGAAGCTTTCTCAAAGGATTCCGTTTTCCATGTGTCATTAAAGCTTTAACTAAAGACTAAGCCGATCAGAAAAAAAACTTGAAAGTAATGACCAGAGTGCCTTTTCTCCACGCGTCTACTTTGTGAAGCATCAATAGCCCATTTATCTTACTGCCATTCATAATTTGTATTCTTTTTGAACAAAACCCTTACATCAATTGTACTCCAAGCACTAGTTATTATTATATGTTATTTTTACCAATTTATTTTCATTTTCCAGGCTTTTAAGACGCAATATAAAATTTCTACAACGTGGGGTAAATGTATATTTAGACCTATCCGCTGGCCTGATGTGCGCTAACGAATATACTTTTATTGATTCGACAAAAATATGATCATTTATAGTTAGCTGTCAATAATATGCTCAAGCGATGACTTCAATCTGGACACCCGGCCAGGAATGGATGAACTTGAGCGCTCTGCAGCAGTTAAATTCACTTTGATAGCGCCGAATACGTAATTCGATATGCCCCTGTTCCATTCATGCCCTAAAATCGGCTAAATTCAAAATCTACCAAAAACGAACTTGTAATTGCGCTCGGACATAAATACGGCTTTTTTCGTCTCGCATTTTCGCATTTTTGACAAACGATGCCCTTTGCGATAAATGAATGAAGCTTGAAAAACGAGGTAATGAATAAATTGAAATGTACAGCTACCTGCCGGGCAACTGCAGTCTTTCGGAGGCGGCAGATGTGCTTGCAGAATTCTGTCGTCAAAGTCTCAATCTCAGTCTCCCTGCTCCTTCCAATATTCGTTAGCCTTAGTTTTTCTCCTCATGACTTTCAGCTGAAGCCTAGAACTGAGTGCTAAGTTTACTAATGATAAGTGGAACAAAAGCCGCTGCAATTCATACTTTAGCCTAGCGCATTCCGGCATTACAGGTGCAGACTGTGGCGTGTCCATTCCCAGCATTTGGCTTCCACAAGACTGGAGTTTTCGTTAGTTACATTCGCATAGGCCAAAACGTCAGAAAGTTGTGCAGAAAATAAAACAGAGTCCCTCGTTAAATCCAGAAGACTCGGACTGAGCAGGCAGCCTGGATACAAAAAAGGAGAATGGCAGAATGAGTACAGGCGGTCTGCTGTTGCATGCGAGCGGGCGATGGCGTGGTCTGCTCATGGTTCTGGTGATCTGGATAACCCTGGTGGGCGCCAACGGCATGTCTTTGTTCATCTTCTACCGCCTGGCTTTGGCCGGACGATCGGTAATTGCCCGTTGCTAATCAATTGCTACTGGCAGAAACAATATCATCCACAACTACATTTCATTCCACTCCACTTTTGCCTCGAGACCTCTCAGTCCTTTGCCCAAAACCCCAGTCAATTGCCAGGTGTACCCAGCCCAAGTGGCGCTGTGCATCAGTGACATAGTGGCGGCCACACTGGGCTCCTACCTTCTCCTGGTCATCGAGGTCCTGGATTTGTACGGGCGCAGCGTCCTCTGCTGGAGCAACTCCATGTTCCTGCTGGCCCACGTTGCTGCTCTGTGTCCTCAGCACCCCTCCAAGCGCCTCCAATAGTTGACTGGCAGGGGACGATGCCGATTTCTCTGGGTCTACTGCTGGGCGGTCTGCTGGTACAGACGCCGATCTGCCTGGAGCGTATCGAAGGCATCCGTTGGCCAGGGCGCAGTCTGCAGGCGAACAGGAAACGTCGCGCCGCTCTCTTCTTCGGCCTCAGCTACTCCGGTGCCGCTCTTTTGGCAGGTGGCCTATTTGAAAGAGGAGGAAGGAGGATGCAGTGAGCCTGGGACTGGCGCTCTGGCTGACTGGCATGCAAAAGGAGCCGTCTCCCGCCTCCCCGCTGCTCAACGCCAGTCGTCCGTTCACCCGCTCCGCTCTGGAGGAAAACCTTTGCACCATGCCCACGCATTTCCTCTACTCCCGCTTCGAACTGGCCGAAAAAGGTTTGCCCTGTTTGAGTCAGGAGTTTGCACTGTTTGCACTGCTTGAGTCATCATTCTTTTGAGTCCGGAGCGCGGCATTGCTGTGAAAGTTTCTAGATGAGCTGTGGCAGCTGGAACTGGAGCCGTTGCAGTGGAATGCGCGCAGCTGCTCTTTCCACTTCTCCGAGAGCAGACTCGGCGTCTTTTTTCTCTTCTGCATCATCGGCCTGCTGGCCCTCTTCTGCGCCAGCGGCCTTCTGCTATTCGCCATCACCTCTTCCCGCCCTGCCTCCGTCGAACGGGTTTTCAGCTACCAAATTCATGAAAAATCCAATTTTAATTCCCCTCCTTTGGCCGCACAGCAGTTGCTAAAAATTGCTAAAATCTAAAAATTTAGCCTCTAAAGCAGCAAAAATTGACAAAAATGGGTGTTTTTGGTGTTTTTCGAGTTTTTTTTTAACATATTTCTAATAAATTTATAAATTCTTTTGGCAATCGGGGCCCACATTTTTAAAATGTCCCCCCTAAAATTGACCCATAGACGATTTTTGCGCGGCCGAAGGCCGCCTGCCGCGGAGGGCAGGGCAGTCAGAGCTCCGGAGGCCGGAGGGCATGGGTGCGGAGGCCCCGGAGCGTAGCCTAGCATGCGAAGCATGCTAGGCGAAGCGTAGGGGCCGTAGCACCCGTGCCCGGAGGCCTGAGGAGCTCTGGCGCCCTGCCCGAAGCGGCGGGCGGCCAAGGCCAGCTTAAGCAGTTACCCCATTTTTGCGTCCGTCTTTCCGCATATATATAATCTGGTACCATCGGCAGGCCAAATGTGGGTCTCTTTTCTCCAAAATTAGCAATTGACTCGAGTAAAAAGTAAAGGAAATACATTTTATACTAGTGGAATCTGCTGCTTGGACAGTTGCATTTTGTTTTTGGCGCGCAGATCATTGTCTCTTTCCATGTGCGCCCAAAAACAAAATGCAGATGACGCAGCAGATTCCACTAGTATAGAATGTATTTCCTTTTCTTTTTACTCGAGTCAATTGCAAATTTTGGAGAAAAGAGACCCACATTTGGCCTGCCGATGGTACCAGATATTTCTTCCACTTTTAATATAGTATAAAATGTATAAATACAAATTTTATAATGTTGGTTATATATTTAGCGAAGATTTTATTAGATAAATAAAAAAATAAAAAAACAAAAACTTAAAAAAAAAATTTCAAATCGGAAATTACAATGCAAATCTATAGGCAAACACAAAAATTTTTGAGAAATTTTCTTAGATTTTGTTTAGGAGAATCGATTTTTGGGAAAATAGAGCTTTACATTAGGCCTTCCGATGATACCAGTTGTTTTCTCAACTTTAAACAGACAAAAATAAAAAAGAATGCTTGAGAAGGATACGAACCTGCCAGGATCATTCATCTGACCAATCGCGTACACCACTACACCACTGCGGCATATGCCATCTTAGCCCAACTTCAGATTTATCAATAAATGACTATATGATAAAGCCCAGTGACCGGGGGCAGGGGGCGGGGGGATAAAATGAATACCTACTATCGTCCATTGAATAGATGCGGAGCAGAAGGAGCAGAAGGAGAAGAAGGAGAAGAAGGAGGAGTTCGGACAAATGGTTTTTGGCATTTTTCATTGTTAAATAAATAGTTTTGGGCAAAAGTCAAAAGATAAACTATAGTCAATTCGATGTTGCTCTTTCCATTGCAAAAAGAATTAAAACGATTGGAGCTTTCTGTGACGAGCAGCAGCCTTATCAAAATTGAGATCTAGCAATAACCCCAAAAACGTACACCTAGGTCGAAAAGAGGGGCTTTGCGCTGACACTCCGCTTAAGCTCCGTTCGCGCCAGCCCAATATATGTCCCTGTCGCGCTCGTACTCCGCGGTTTTTCAACCAAATTGGCTGATTTTTTGCATGAAAGTCCGTCTGGGTGGTGGCTCGGGACCATTTTTTGCGCTTGACGTAATTTTGCGTTTTTCGCCCAAAACCCAAATTTTTTATGTTTCAAAGTACGAAAATTCATAAATTACTGGTTTTTCAACGAAATTGGCCGATTTTTTGCATGAAAGTCCGCCTGGGTGATATCTCCAGGCCATTTTTTGGGCTTGACGTAATTTTTCGATTTTTGCCAAAAACTCAATTTTTTGATGTTTCAAAGTACGAAAATTTATAAATCCCTGGTTTTCAACGAAATTGGCTGATTTTTGGCAGGTACGTCCGTCGAGGTGCTATCTTAAAGCTGGCAAAAGGAATTTCCGAAATATTTGTTATTTCTCAGTTTATGGCCAAAAACCTAAATTCTTGATGTTTCAAAAATTTGAACAGCCATAAATTGATGGGTTTTCAATGAAATCAGTTGAATTTTGGCGTGTACGTCTTTAATGGTGATATATTGAAGTTGATTTCCGAATTTCCGAAATATTTATTATTTCTTGATTTATAGTCAAAAACCTAAAATCTTGATGTTTCAAAAATTCGAACATCCATAAATTACTGGTTTTTCAATAAACTCAGCTTAGATTTGGCAGATACGTTTGCTGCGGCAGTATCTTAGAGCAGTTAAAAGGAATTGCTTAGCTTATTATCTGGAACAAAGGCCGCGCATCTTGGCAACAGCCGAGAATACCTTGTTATGATTGACTAGTTTTGAAAAAAATATAAAAAAGGGGGGTCAAATTTTTGGGCAATTTTTGGGCAATTTTTGGGCAATTAAAAAAAGCTCTATTAAATGCTTAAAAATTTAGGTTTTAGTTATTTTCAGTCATTGCAACGAATTTCTTTCCACTTATCCCCTATAACAAAGGAAACTTTGGAATTTTTTTCTACAAAAAATTGATTCTAAGTTTAAAAACTGAGAATTTTTGCAAGCTTACTTTGATGCCCTCTAACCAGGAAAATTGTTTTTAACGAAATCCAAGGTGGTTTTTGGTGACTATCCATTTAAAAACGCTGTGATGAACTCTGACAGCACATGGGACTGACTGAGGAGGCAATTAAGCGACGCATTCGAATACGCTGGAGCGTCAATGCCCTGGTCCTCATTGAAGCCTTCTTCCAGCTGGCACAGGTACATTCCTGCCACAGTTAAAACTACCCTGAATAAAAGTACCAAGGAAAAAAGGGCTGATGACCAGAATCCCCCCCCCCCCAAGGCTTCTACCCCCCCCTCAACGTTTTACCCCCCCACCTGTGAAGTATCCCCCCCCACGTAAGTATCCCCCCCCCAAATCTGTAATCAATCTACGAATCAATCAAGCAATCAATCAGTTTTAAGGGTGTTTTAGGTGTTTTTGCACTTGGGGGGGGGATCCTGGTCACCGATTTTGATGGCCATTATCCCCCCCCCCCAAATGCCAAAATCCCTTGATTGATGACCAGTATCCACCCCCCCCCCCCCCAAGTTTTTTTTGAGTCCAGCTTTAAGGCTTTGCAAGCGAAGCCTACGCAGTTGCTAGTCTAGTTTGCATTCAGCTTTAAGGCTTCGCAAGCGAAGCCTACGCAATTGCCATTATACAAAATGGTTTGACTAAGCCTGCCTTTTTTAGAATCAGTATACCTAAGCCCAAGCCCAGCCCTAAATTTGGGGGGGGGGAAGCCGTGGGGGGGGGGGAGAACCCTGGTGGGGCCGACAAGGGCGGGGGTGGGGGGGGGGGGGGGGGGGGGGGGGGGGCGCCGAGGGAAGAAAAGAAAAGAGCCCGAAAAAAAAAGTGATGAGCTCGGGCGGGTGTTGGTGAAGCGTGTGGCCTGGAAAGCCCGCCCCTTGCGCCCCCGACAGTACCCCGCCATAGGTATTCCGCTCAGGGCCTGCCACCACCCCCCATCGCCCTCTCTTTCCCTCCCAGCTCCTCCCAGCCTCGTTCTATTCACTTGCTGGTTTTGTGGCAGTAAAAGAAAGCTTTGGTGGCGGTGTGCACGCAGGAGATGGACAGCATCATGCAGCACTAGAAGGACTTCGACCGCGTCGGCTACGGCCTCATCGTCGTCCCCGCCGCCATCAGCACCTCTTCCTTCCCCTTTCACCCCTCTCGCAACCTCTGATCGGCTCCGGCCATCAGAACTGGAGCCCCTGCCCAGATACGACTTCGCCCTCCTCAAGCTCCTTCCCAGCAGCTCCGCCAGCCTGGACCAAGGACGACTTCAGGACCCTCTCCCTCTCCTCCGCACCCGCTTCGCTCTCGCTGCCTCCCTACGCCGGTGGACGAGGAGCAGCTGGAGTGCGTCGGTGGCAAGCAGGAACCTGGACTTCCGCAACCAGGACTCCTTCGCCTCCCTCTTCCGCTTCGCCATCTCCTTCAAGGCCTGTCCCTTCCTCTCCATTGCCTTCCTTGCTCCATCCTCCCCTTCCTCCTGAGCCACTAGCCCAGACTCCGCCGTGCTTTATACGCAGCAGTCCTGGTGGTCTCAGCCTTCCCGAACCTTCCACTCTTTCGTCATGTCTCACTCCCCCTCGCCCACTCTCACACCCCCGCCCCCCAACACTCGGCCTCCCCGTGAGCGCACACAGACCCACACCCCCTCCGCCTTCCCGCCCATGGATTCAAACCCAGACGCCCTTCAAGTCTCCCGCCAAGCTTCCTGCCCCCCGTCTCCCAACCCGGCCTCCAACCGCGCAGACTCCCTCCAGCCCCAGCCCACTCGCACGACTACCTACCCCTACAAGCCTGCGTCCCTCCCCGCCTTCTTCAAGTCCCAGTTGCCCTGCTCCCACGTCTGCCCGGCCCCCTCCAACCACACTCGCAACAAGCTTCGCTGCCGGTGGTGCGAGACGGTATGGTGCCGACGAGGAGAGGAGGTAGCGTGGGCGCCTGGAGGTGCCTTTCCAGCAGCAGCATGGGCGGAAGCAGAGTCGGCGACGAAGCGTGGAGCGCAGCCCTACTGGACGTGTCTTCCGTGCCAGGATGGGGAAGGACTCCGCCCTCAACCCGCCCTTCATCAGCTTCATCGTCAAGGTCACTGCCCCCGCCTCGCTTCCCTCAGCCTCTTCACTCCCAACCGCACACTCTTCCCGGCGCCGCACGGGGTGGAGGATGTGGAGAGCGAGGAGAACCAGGAGGATGTGGGGGAGGAGACGGCGGGAGACGGAGGAGTGGAGGAGGACATGGAGGTGGATCCCAGGACCAGCAGTGGAGAGCCCGCCTCTGGGGAGGATGCCACGCGAGCTCCGCGTCCGCACTCTCCTCTTCATCCTCAGCCTTCCCAGGACCCCGCCTACTCCACCGTCTTCCAAGGCTACCTCCGTGCTCTAGAGGCTCAGGCGGAGGCAGGGACTGTGGGCCTCACAGTGCCCCCGGACGTTCTCCGCCCAGGAGACCTCTCCAACCTCGAGCAGTTCGTGGCCAGTCCAGACGCTGGAGGAGTCCACGCACTCAACATGGACCTCGTCCATCTCCTGGCCCAGCAACGGACGGAGTGGGAGCTTCGGCAGCGCCGTCTCACCGGCGTCACCGTCGCCGACGTCGCTCGCCTCGCCGGAGCGGCTCCACCTCACCCTGCCCGGCCTCAAGCCTCCGCTGTCCCAACGGCTCCAGCTTCCGCAGCCCAGCGCCTCAGTGCTGGCTCCGTCCTCAACTTGGCCAACGAGAACCTGGACTTCGAGGACCCCGTGGACAGTCAGGGAGCGGCGGGGAGCGTGGAGACGGAGCGGGACCTGGGGACGCCAGTCCGGACGCCTCGCAGCGCCTCTCGTTTCCAGCCTGGACCCGTGGACGGCCTCTTCGCTCCGCCAGGCCTCCTAGACACTCCCAACGAGCCCTCAACCCGGCCCCGAGAAGGAGGGATCCTGGAGTCTCAGTTCCGCCGCCTACGCCCGGATCTGCAGACCAGCATCCGCTCCAACCCTTCTCCGCCCTCTCCAGCTTCTCGGGGACGCTCTCGCCATCGACGGCCTCCTCCGGGGACTCCGCAGCGTCTGGCGCCCAACAGCCCCAGCTCCTTCGCCTCCGCCCCTGGTCGCCTGGAGACGGACAACCTCCGACAGGAGAACCGGGTGCTTCGGCGTCAGAGTGCGGAGCATCGGCAAGCCCTTGCCGCAGCTGCAGCCATCGACCTCCGCTACCAAGGCCAGCTCCTTGCCCAGGACCGACTCCTGGCGCAAGAGCGGGACCTCCGTCGCCAGGCCGAGGAAGCCCGGTACCACGCCAACGCCGAGGCCCAGGCTCACCTCCAGGCCTATCGAGAGCAGCGACAGGAGCTGGCGCGTCTACAGCGAGAGCAACAACAGCAACAAGCTCAGCTCCAAGCCGCCGTGGAGGCCGCCCGCCTACGAGCAGATGCTGAGCGCCGCCGGCAGGAGGAGGAGATGACGGCTCTGCGCCGCCAGATCGAGGCCCTCACCGCATCCGCCCGCCATGTCGCCTGGCAGCCTCTTCACCCTCTCTCCGTTGGCCGAGGACGCTCTCAGGAACCACCTCCACCTCCAGCCGGACCCAGGCGCCGCCTAGCCTCTGCCGGCCTTCGTGGCCCGCAGCCCGCCAGCCGTCGCCTCCCGGCCCAGCCAGACGACTACGACTCGTGCGAGGAGCTGGAGCAGACGGTGCCCGAGGAGCGAGCTGCCGCCCGCCCGACCACTCACCGCCGTCCTGCGCCCTCACCCGGCCCATCTCCGCCTCCACCTCCTCCCAAGCGCCCTCACCTCGTCGTCACCGCCGGAGAGCCCGGGACTGGACGACGAGTCCGGGAGGAGCCAACGGGACGTCAGCGCCGGGAGGAGCCCGGGACGGGGCGTCAGCGACGGGAGGAGCCGATGGGGCGCCAGGAGGACTTCGGGGATCGCTCCGGATCACTCCCCTCGCCTCTCCTTCGCCGCACCTCTCCAGCAGACCAGACGGGCGAGCCCGAGCAGCAGCGGGATGAGCCCCGGCATGAGGCCGGCGCCGACACCCGCCCAGAGGACCAGCGCAGCTCTGGCCGCTCCTCCGCCTCCTCAGATCCTCCAGCCAAGACCTACTCTACCACGGCCATGCCCGTCCTTACCCCGCTCCAGCCCTCTGCACACCTGACCAAGTTCCGCAACCTCGACAATCTCAAGACCTACGATGGGGCCACCTACACCGACTTCGCTCGCTGGTGGAGCTGGTGGGCGCACTACTTCCACAGCGATCCACACATCGACAACATCACCAAGCTCGACACCCTCCTATCCTGCCTCAAAGGTTCCGCGCTCGCCAAGGTCAGCTGGTGCCAGGAGTACAAGGAGACCGACTACGCTGTCGCCGTCGCCGTGCTCAAGAAGTCCTACGCTGGCACGGGCCATCGGAAGACCGAGCTTCTCTCCGCCCTCGCCGACGTGGAGCCGATGCCGGAGGACGTGACGGGGAAGCGGATGTCGGCGCTGGCGGACTTCTTGGAGCAGACGCGTGCCAGCCTCCGCAACCTGGGCGTCGACGATCTGGACAGCCACGCCGTCCTCCTGTTCCAGAAGCTGCCGCCCAGCCTCGTCTCTGCTACCCGCCGTCACCGCGCCCTCTCCAACCTGGACCTGACCCCGACCTACGAGGAGATCGTGGATCTGCTGAGGAAGGAGAGCAGTTGGCGACTGGAGACTCCGCAGGAAGAGCACCGACACGGACCTCGCTCCAGTTCGACTCCTGCTCCAACGTCCGGCTTTGCTATGCCTGCCTTCCAGCAGCCTCAAGTCCCAGCCCAGAAGAAGTCCCGGCGGGGGAAGAGCGCGGCAGTCCGGCCTTCACAGGCGTCGGGGACGGCGCCTCCACCCGCACCTCAGCCTCCGCCTCCCGTCCCAGCCGGACCTCCGCCCGCGCCCACCGGCCCCGGGGGACAGCGCCTTCACCGGCCCTGCTACCTCTGCGGCCTCTCGCACTACGTGGTGGACTGCGGCACCTACCCCCAGCCTCGACAGCGCCTCAGCCGGGCCAAGCAGCTCAAGCTCTGTCTCAACTGCCTCGCCCACAGCCACACCACCGATCAGTGCCAGTCCTCCTTCAGCTGCCGTTCCTGCCTGGAGCGTCACCATTCGGCCCTCCATGGAGCCTTCGCCAACAACTCCGCTACCGGCGCCAACGGCCAGCCCCTAGGGCCCCGAGGGGGCGGGGGCGGAGGAGGACGGGGTGGAGGAGCTTCGGGAGGAGGAGGGCATCGCGGCTCCGCGCCGCTTCCCAGTTCACAGCCGATGCAGCCCGCCGCGGGCCCACCGGCCCCGAGCTCGTCCCAGCAGCAGAACACCGGCTCCACCAACCTCGCCATGCCTGCCTTGGCTTCCGTGCCTTGCCCCATGGAGGACGGACTGGACTGCTCCTTCGGCTCCGAGCCCCACGACTGCTCCCCCGTCAACCCCAGCCGCAGCATCATCGCCGCCTTTCGCATTCGCGCCCAAGGCCCCGGCGGGAGCTTCCTACTCAACGTCCTCTGCGACACCGGGGCGACCAACACATGGATCACCCGCCTCGCAGCTGAGCAGCTGGGGCTACGGCCCTGGGGACGAGTGTCGACTGGAGTCTGGACGGCCGGGAGTGAGGCCCCTCAGATCATCCGCACTCGCTACATCCGCTTCGCTCTCAAGACCGTCTACGGCGCCGACTTTCCCCTCTCCGCCCTCCAGGTGGAGCGCATTGCTGACGGATGCCGCCTGGGCGGGTACGAGCTGGAGCCCAAGGTGATCCCGGCCGTCGCCGCCAAGGCCTTCAACCTTCCCACCTTCGCCACTCGCAACTTCCCCGTCCACGTGCTGCTCGGCCTGGACTTCTGGGAGGAGGTGTTCGGGGACGCCGTCAAGCAGCGCGTGACCCGCGGCCTCACCCTCTACTCCACCATCTTCGGCCCTGTGCTCCAGGGACGAGTCGACGACGAGCTGGTGCTGAGAGCGAGCGAGACCTGGACCGCGTCTGCCGCCTTCCTCGCCCTGGACCCGGATCCTCTGGCTGTGGAGTCGACGGAGGGACTGGAGCGACTGCTACAGCGTCAGACGGAGGTGGAGTTCCTGGGCGTGGACCACGGCCCCGAGGACTCGGACAAGCTCCAGACCGACGCCTTCGCCGCCTGCGCCAAGCTCTTCTCCACCACCCGCCTGTCGGACGGCCGCTTCCAGGTGCGCCTCCCGCTCAAGGCCCCCGTGTACCAGCTCGGCTCCAACTACCACCTCTCACTGCGACGTCAGGAGCGCTTGGAGAAGAAGCTGACGGAGAAGGAGCTGGACCTGCACTACTCCGAGTTCCGCTCCTTCATCCGTGAAGGCATCCTGGAACCAGCCCCCTACGGCCCCGAGCCCAACGTCTCCGGAGCTCTTCCCCGACACTTCCTCGCTCACCGCCCGGTGTTCAAGGTGGCCGCCTCCGGTGCTCTGAAGGTCCGCCCCGTCGTCGACTGCTCCGCCAGATCCGCCTCCGGACGCAGCCTCAACGATTGCCTGGCCACTGGACCCAGCCTGATAGAAGACCTGCTCCGACTTCAGATCGAGTTCCGCGTCCCATCGCGAGTCCTCATCTCCGACCTTTCGTCCGCCTTCTACGGCATCGAGGTCCATCCAGAGCACCGCCGCCTACTCCAAGTCCTTCTACCTCGCGACTTCTCTCGGCCCATCGGCTCGGGAAACGTCTGCTCCTACCAGTACACCCGGCTGATCATGGGCGCCTCTCCATCACCCAACCTCCTCCTCTACACGATCGGGAAGCTGGTGAAGGAAGCTCAGGAAGGAGCGGGGGACACGACGGGGTGCGGTCTGACGGAGGAGGAGCTGAGCGGGCTCACGTCCGGGCTCTACGTGGACAACCTCGTCTCCGAGTTCAAGGACGCCGCCGACGGTCGTCGCCTCTCCACCGCTCTCCAAGCCTTCTTCGCCCAGGCTCGCCAGCGTCTGTGCCAGTTCGCCAGCAACGACGCCGAGGCCCTCGCCCACCTGCCGCCAGACGATGTCTGCAGCAAGGCCTCCATCAAGAACCTCGGCCTCGTCTGGACGACGGCAACGGATCAGCTGGCCCCCACCCAACCGACCTTTGAGCCCGCCACCTCCCTCTCCCGCCGCCAGATCCTCTCTCGCCTCGCACGAGTCTACGACCCCAACGGCTATCTAGCCCCTGCCCTCCTTGCCGGACGCCTGCTGCTCCAGGCCGCCTTTCCGCCCAAGACCCCGTGGGACGAGCCAGCGGATGAGGAGGTGGTTCGAGCCTGGAAGAAGATCGAGGGATCGTTCGCCGGCCTCTCCGACCTCGCCTACGAGCGCTGCCTCGTCTCCTCCGCCGACACTTCCTACAGCCTCGTGGTGTTTGCAGACGGCAGCATCAAGGCCTACGGCTTCGTCTCCTACCTCGTCGCCAAGCAGCCCTCCGGCTCTCATGCTGTCCGCTTCGTCCTAGCGAAGAGCCGTCTGGTGCCTGCCATCAAGAAGGGGATGATCAAGACGGTGCCACGCATCGAGCTGTGGGGCGCGGTTTTGGCGGTCCGGGCCATGGAGTTCCTCTCCAGTCTCCTCGCCCGTCACCTCCACCTCTCCTCCTGCCGGCTCTACCTCGACGCCCACACAGTCCTCTACTGGCTACACAGAGGCACCCAGCTACGCGCCTACGAGGCCAAGCGAGTGGAGGAGATGCAGGAGATCCTCGGGCGCCTTCCCAGCTCCAGCGTCTGCTACGTTCCCACCGCGGAGAACGCCGCCGACGCTCTGACCAAGCCCATGCCCCTCTCCTCACCGGCCATGACCCACTTTCACAGCGGCCCCCAGTTCCTTCGCCAACCGACCGAGGAGTGGCCTAGCTGGGCACCCCCCGCCTGCGAGGAGGCCTTGCAGCATGGAGTGACCCGGGAGCGCAAGTCCGTGGAGCCGGCCGTGGCCTCGGAGGGCCTCATCCTGGCCGCCCTGGCCCAGGATCCCCCTCTCGCCGACCAGCTCCTCTTCGCCCAGCTGCCCTACTCCCGTATCCTTCGCAAGCTGGCCTGGCTGCTCCGATGGCGGTGCCGAGCTACTCTCCCACCCCGAGGACCCACACTGACGGCTGCCGAGCTGGAGGATGCAGAGCACCGACTACTCCATCTACTCCAACGCTCAGCCTATCCGCGCCTCTTCTCCCGCGGCCTACACAGCCGCCCGGGGAAGAAGGGGAACAAAAAGACGAAGGAGGAGCGCCAGCTGCACCTCGGCTGGCGAGAAGACGGACTGCTAGGAGTCGGCTCCCGGATCGCAGACTTCCAGCCCATCCTCCTGCCCGGCGCCCACCCCCTGGTGCAACGCCTTATCCTCTACCGCCATCATCTCCTCCAGCACCCAGCACAGCGCACCCTCCTCAACCGCCTTCGCGAGTCCTTCTGGGTCACGGGGGGACTGCACGCTGTTAAGGCTGCCGTCCGCGGCTGCCGCCTCTGCGCCCTGGCTCTGCGACGCCCGCTCCCCCGACCTCCTCCAGGCCTCCTCCCGCCTCAGCGCCTCGCCGCCTACCAGCCAGCCTTTCGTCATCTCCTAGCCGATCAGCTGGGCCCCCTGGAGGTGCTGGTGGGGGAAGAGTGGGTCAAGCGCTGGGTCCTTCTCCTGTCCTGTGCCACGAGCCGAGCTCTGCACCTGGAGGCCTTGGAGGACTACTCAGCCGCAGCGGTGACCAAGGCCTTCGTCAGGTTCTGGGCGCGCCGAGGAGTCAGCGGCGGCGTCGTCTACCTGGACTGCTCCACCGCCTTCTCCGCCTTTGCTCGCCTCCTGCAGGAGCTCCCTCTCCAACTCGGCGTCCGCGTCTCCTTCGGCCCCGTCAAGGCTCCTTGGCGCGAGGGAGCGGTGGAGAAGATGGTGGACCTCGCCAAGCGGAGCCTGCGACCTGCGCTCTTCCGCCAGCGCCTCAACGACTACCAGTTCCAGACCCTCCTTTGCCAGGTGGAGGCGGTGCTCAACTCCCGCCCACTCACTCGCCTCACCGAGGACCCGGAGGACCTCCGCCCGCTGACCCCGGCCTCGCTTCTCCACCCGCACCTCCGCTCCGACCTGCACGGGCCGGCGCCGGAGCTGGACCTCACCCACTTCCCAGCCTCCACACCAGCCGGTCGCCTGCGACGAGAAGTCCAACGCCTGGAGCGCTGCCGCTGGGAGTTCTGGGACCGGTGGAGCGTGGAGTACCTCTTCACCCTCCGCCAGCGCCATCAAGCACAGCTCCGTCGAGGCAAAGTCTCCAAGGTCCAAGAAGGTGAGGTGATGTTGCTGGCCGGGGACGAGCCCCGCGAGCGCTGGCGTCTCGTCCGCGTCCTCCGCCTCTACACCGGCCCAGACACTGTCACCCGCTACGTCCAAGTCGCCGACGCCACCGGCCACCGCTCCGACCGCCCGCTCCAGCACCTGGTCCCCCTGGACCTGGAGCTGGGCGAAGCCGACTGGAGCGAGCCAGAGGAAGCCTCCGTCATCGCCGGCGACGACGACTCCTTCTCCAACTCCGACAACCAGTACGAGGACACCGGGGAGACGGCGGTCCAGCTCCGCGCTGACCCGGACTACGCTCCGCCCGCCCGGCTGCCGGCCCCGTCCGCGGGCGCCCGGCCTGGGTCTGCCGCCGCCTCCATCCTGCCCTGCCCCCCGCTCTCCGCCCGGGGCCTCCGCGCCCTCCATCGCCAGATGCGAGCGGGACAGCCGATCTAGGAACAGCCGGACTCTGCCTCTGCGCCTTCTGCTACACCTATCTGGGGGTCGGCATCTGCTCCCGGTGTCGGCCTAGAACTCATTCAGCCACCAGCCCCCTCCCTCTCTCCTGCTCCCGCCTCTCCGTCCCTCTCACCTTTCTGACCGCTCTCCTCTCCCCTGCATTCCTCCTGCCTCACTCTCATTCTGCTTCTGCTATTCTGTTTCGAGAACTCCATCGGCTTCGACCAGTGCGGCAACATCTTCAAGGCCGGGGACCCCCTCTACGGAGGGAGCGGACCCCGCGCTGCCCACTCCATGCCCACCTTTTCTCTCTCTCTTTTAGCATTTTGTTGTGGAGATGTCGTGTAGGGAGTTCCCTTTTTGCCCACTTAGTGGGTGTGATCATTTAGCGTCTTCATGTTTAGCAGCGTTTCCAGCTCTCCCATTCCATGACGCAGCCTTTGGGCACTTATTCTCTTCATGCCATTCCTCTCAGGCTTTAGACCTGCTCAGCCATATCTTGCCCACCCATGCGTAGGGCCCTCGCTTTTTGTGTGCTCCTGGCCTCCGCCTTCCGCTTCCAGTAGAGCTTGACTTTTCATCTCCAACCCTTTCTCGCCTCTCCTTCTTCTCTAGCCATAGCAGTGTTTCGTTTGTTCCTCAAACGAGGCCCCGAGGTTCTGATGAGCTCGGGCGGGTGTTGGTGAAGCGTGTGGCCTGGAAAGCCCGCCCCTTGCGCCCCCGACAGTACCCCGCCATAGGTATTCCGCTCAGGGCCTGCCACCACCCCCCATCGCCCTCTCTTTCCCTCCCAGCTCCTCCCAGCCTCGTTCTATTCACTTGCTGGTTTTGTGGCAGTAAAAGAAAGCTTTGGTGGCGGTGTGCACGCAGGAGATGGACAGCATCATGCAGCACTAGAAGGACTTCGACCGCGTCGGCTACGGCCTCATCGTCGTCCCCGCCGCCATCAGCACCTCTTCCTTCCCCTTTCACCCCTCTCGCAACCTCTGATCGGCTCCGGCCATCAGCTCTGGCGTTTGGACCCCAGGAGTCCGCCGTTCTTCTTTCCGTTGCTGAAGATGACAGCCTGGAGGGCCTTCTCGCAGTTGTGGATGAGCGCGGATTCCGTGTATTTCGGCACCTGATGCACCATGCTCTGGAAACGGAAAGTGAGAGCATATTTTACTTTACAATTGAAACAGAATGAAACGCATTTCTGACGAAAGTTTATCCGCAGACAGATTTTGACTAAATTCCAGGTTGCTTATACTTTTCGCCGCTCGAATCCAGGACTTACCTTGCCATATCCTTGATTAGGATTATAGGTCAGGCGATTGGTGTACGCAGATTTTTTGCTAGGCAGCTTGATCTAAAATGAAATGGTGGCTTCCTTTTTTATCGGGACTAAAACATACATTGAATTCAAGATAGCAGCCCAAAGGCATTAGTGGAAGTATGAGAACGTAGCAGGCACAAATTACAAACCAAAACATTTCCACTTTTTTCTCAAAAAGTAATCATTTGAAACGTTCTGTTTAGTATCTTATATCGCCTTATTTTGCATTATTCATTTACCTGCATTGACTACTACATTTCTGGCGCTTTTGTTGATTCCATTCTAATCATTGGTATGATTCCGTTCATTTTAATCATTCAATAGTAATATTTTCATTCACACAATTGCGTATTGAAGCAAAAGCAATCGTTTTTGTACATAATCTTTATTCGACATAAAATAAGAAAAAGCCCATCCACTTTTTCCAATGAAAACTATGGGAATTTGAAATCTATTTTGTGGATTTGCCTATAAGCGATTGCGTTTTTCACTGGATGCCGTGATTCGAAGGAGGAGCGGATACAGGACTTTGGTTTGGGGGGTGACCTTGGGTAAAAAGTTGATGGTTGACCTCTCCGATGTTTTTGGGGGAAGAACTTTCTCCTTTCCACCTATATCCGGTCAAGCTTCGAAGACTGAAGATGTTGACCACGCTTTTCAAAACTTTACCTGAGCCTGACAGTGGTAATGCTAACTAATGTTTTACTGTTTTCTTTTTCAGTTCTCTCAACTTTATCTTTTCATAAAAGCTTTCTTAAAACTCGGTAGCTTAGCAGGACGTTTATTTAGCACTGCAGTGTCCAATGATAGGAAGGGTAGAAATGTGGTGTGAGTTTGATGTAGGCGGATAGGCAGTGATGTCAGCTGGAGTTGACGGAGATGCACTGTAGGATGTGTCGGAAGGCTTTGCGGTACTCGGGGTTGAAGATGGTGTAGATGATTGGGTTCATGAAGGAGTTCCTCAACAGCTTACCTACTCAGCAATGAGGGAGGAGGTGGGGGAGGAGAGGGAGAGAACATGTAGCCGAGCCAGGTGGTGAAGAAGAAGGCGATGAAGTCGATGCACTCCCTCTGGTGCCAGAGGAGGCAGATGGAGTTGGCGAGGTGGCAGGTGAAGAAGGGGACCCAGCAGACGAGGAAGACGATGAGGACGACGGCCAGGGTCTGGGTGGCCTTCCGCTCCCGCCGAATGTGTCGCTGCTCCTTCTTGGCCGTCGAGCGACTCTTCTTACGATCCCGACCCGTCAGCCCAGCCCACCACCACGTCATCAGCGGCAGCGTCCTCTGCATCACGCCACTTTTCGCTGCTTTCTGTTTCAAACGATTCTTTTATCAATGGCCTAATGTACTTGGCATTTGCCAGAACTTGTTCTACTTCTTTGCTTATCGCATTTTAATGCTTTTCAATTTTAAAAAAAGCTTTTTTGCTTTTTTTGCTTTAAAAAGTACATTCAGGTATCGGCTCCCTCTCTAAATGGAACCAATGATGGAACAACTGTTCAGTTGACTGAAACATATGATAGCCAGGCCCACTTCTTCCATCAGACTATATATTTCCTATCCTGGCCCAAGACCAGCCAGAGGAGTAAATTACGGAAAGGAGGAAAGACAAAAAAAGGGACACGCGGCGGAAACCTTAAGGGAGACGCCGGCGGAGTGGGCGGAGGATCGGAGGGAATGGGCGAAGGTGAGGAGGCGAGTTTTGCGGGTGAGGCCGCCGTTGCTGAGTGGGGTGTCGATGCTGTTGATGGCGGGCGTGTCGGCCTCAAGCTGGCGCAGGACTTCGGCCGCCTCCGCCGCATCCGCCAGGACAGGGCTGGCGAACACTGGACTGCTGCACCGACGCTGCAGCTGCCCTTCGCTGATGTGTTTCGGCCGCTGTATGGACGCTGCTCGACTTCCTCCAGACAAAAGGCCGTATTTTCATACTGCTTCTCCTTGTTAGCTAAATATGAGATGAACTAAATCTAAGGGATACAGTTGGAAATGTCATTTTCTTTAATTTTGACCGGTGGGAGATCTCAAAAATTTAATGGTGTTAGAGTCCCAATCATCCTAAAAGACTTCACCTGTCATATTTGATGGTATTACAATCCTCGCACATTTTTTTGTTTGTCTCAGTTCTTCTGGTATAGGTCTACAAAGCGGTGGCCAAGCGAAAGGGGGTGTGCTTGCCTGAGCTGTCGATGAAGGGGATCTGGTCCAGCTCGATGCTGGCGAAGATGGGCGGGGCGCTGGCGGGGGGCTGCTGTTGGCTGGCGGGCTCCAGCCTCTCCGCCCGCATCAGCCGCGGCTCCAGGGAGGCCAGCGAGGCCCCCGCCCGCCGCGTCTCCCCCACATCCTCCTCCACCTTCTGCCGCCCCTCCTTTCTTTCCCCCTGCTCCTCTGCGCCTTGCTAGGCCGCTAACAGCCAGGGGGTCGAAGTCCATCAGCGGCTTGGCCGGCAGACGCATGGGGTAGGAGTGTGAGGAGGGCAGGCCGCTGCTGGCTCTTCTGCTCGGCGACCTGGTTTGCTCAGGCTCTTTGGCCATTGAGGGATAGGACTAGAGCAGCCACCTGGCGTCCGGCGAGGAGGAGAGCATGGAGTTGCGGCCGTCGTCGTCCTCGTCCGACGACGTGTACTCATTCGTCAGCCCGTCCTGCAATCGCCTCAGCCTCGCCCCCCATCCCCACCATCCAAGGCGGCCCAGGCAGACCAGTGTGCATGCAGACAGGCGCTCATGCGTGCGCAGGGGGAAAGTCAGGAGCTAGAGTGCCCGAGAACTGGAAGGGGTACAAAGGTGATGGCATTTCGGCGCCTCCGCGCAGGCGCCGACCGCCGTCGGTCGTACTGGTGCCAGGCTTTGAGTCGATTGTCGCGATAGGAGCCGAGCAGGGAGTGGGTGCTGGCCCTCCGGCCGCTGAAGGAGCGCCGGTGCCAGGAGATCCGCCCCGACTCCACCAGCAGACTCCCCGCCGAGCTGGACTAGAAAAGGCCGCAGGAGAGGAGAGGGGGGCACTGAAGCGGGGCACAGCCTTCCAGGACGGCAAACGGAGGGAAAGCGGAAGCGTCAAAAAGGGGGCAGGATAGGCGTATGAGGGTTGTTGGCTGGGGGGGAGGGAAGGAGCGACCTCGGCGATGTCGTTGTCGGTGGTGGTGGCGTCCATGCGGGTGGAGATGTCCGCCATCAGCTGGGCCCCGCCGAACATTGCCGCCGCGTACCTTCGGAGGCCTGGGCGGGGAGGTCGGTTTTATTGATTGGGGCTGAAATTGGAGGAGGAAAGGACCAGTGGCCTCCATATGGCGCCGTTTCTTCCGCCGATCCGCAGCCTTGGCGCGCTCGTGGAGCTTCTGGAAGTAGAGGGTTGGGAGGGGAGAGCAGAAGGGATATGGGAAGAAGGAGACCTTGAGGATGGTGGCGTAGAGCATGACCATGAGGACGGCGGGGCAGAAGAAGGAGACGAAGGAGGAGGTGATGGAGTAGACGGCGTTGGTGAACACGCATTGCTGGCAAGGCAGGCCAGTGGGCTGGGGGATGGAGGTGAGTGAAGGGGGGGAGGAAGGGAACGTGAGAGACGCTGAGGTCGACGGTGTTGATGCCGGCGACGACGGGCAAGGCGATGATGATGGAGAGGGTCCAGACCATGCTGATGGTCACCGTGGCTCGGGCCACCGACTTCCCCATGCGGGAGTAGTGAATCGGCCGAGTTATCGCTATGTACCTGGCCAAATGAAAACCGTTTTCATTTCGTTCACTGATTTATAAAAGCCCGAAGACATAGCGAAATCGAATTTGGCGTAAATTAAAGAGATCTTGTTTTTGTGCAAATACCGTTTGAGGTTTATTGGTTATATTGGTTTGACCGTTTGAGAATCATGAAATTCGCTGCTATTTAGCGGCTATAATGGCATTTGTGATTGTTGCATAGAGCTGTTGAAAAAGGTCAAAGCTCGATTTTCGGGTATCTCAGAAATCAAGAGAGGAGGCGTGGCCGAGTTTATGAGGGGATTACAGATACGCATGGATTAATTGCAATTTTAACTTTTCTCTAACGGCCCAATAAGGCAAAAATAGGCAGCAGACCGATCAAGTGATATGGCGAGGAGGTTGAGGATGGAGGCAGTGGAGGCGCAGACATCGAAGGCGATGTAGAAGTTGCACCAGAGCGGGCCCAGCAGCCATCTCGTCCCCGCCACCTGCAACCTCTTCCTCCCCTCCCTCTCCTCCTCCCCTCCCCTCCTCCACCTCGATGTAGACAGCGAAGGGCATGACGAGGAGGGCCACAAGGAAGTCCGCCACGGCCAGGCTGAGGATGAAGTAGTTGGTGACGGTCTTGAGGGCCCGCTCCCGCAGTATGGCCAGCACCACCAGCCCGTTGCCGGTGATGGTGAGGAGGGGGATGAGCAGGAGGAGCAGAGACTGCCAGCTCCAGGCCCCCTCCTCCACATCCACACTACTCCGGTTCCCCGTCCCATTGCCCAGCCTCATTGCCCCATCCACCTTCCGGCGCACACTCCTCTCTTCCTTTTGCTCTCTAGCTTAGTGGCCTGCAATGTATAGGCCCTGGAAGAAGGACTGGGAAGAAGGAAAGCCCTGGGAGACTGATGACAGCGCTTAGTAGAGTCTGCAGCCTACGTGGGGCTGGAATCCCTGGCCCTATGTGTGCGTGTAGGGCCCCGGGGGGATGGATGGCTGTCAAAGAGAGCGCTGCGTGCTTTGGCCCCAGCTGAGCAAGGCGGAAATAGAGCGGCGTAAGAAGGCCTGTCCATCCGTCAGCAACACCCACCCGAAGTTGCGCTCTTTGAAACAAAAGGGGCGCCTCACTTAGCAAGAGGGGCCTAAGGTAAAGCCTGGTGGAGTGGCGTACTTCTGGGAGGCTCGTCAGGGCTAGGAGAGACTGTGAGAGCCAAAAGGCTGGTCCTGACGCAGCTATAGGTGGGGTGGTTGGAGGAGGAGGAGTAGGTGGTAGAGAGGGAGGGGAGGTAGTGGGGCGAAGAGAAGGAGGGTGGAGAGTGAGTGGAGGGGAGGGTGTGTGGGGGGCGGTGAGGAAAGGAGTCTATCGTGGGGCGCGGCTTGAAATTGAATCAGAGTGGAAAGAGGCAATCTCCGTGCGTGTGCGCCGCGGGGCCCCGTCCTGCAGGAGAAGCGACGGAGGGGACACTCCTCCAGCCCCGCTCAGGGGCAGATGGAGAGGAGGCGCTGGGGGGCTGGGCGTCCAAAGCAGGCGTGTCCATTTCGCCGACACACAGGCGAGCGGAGGTGAAGGAGAGAGGCTGACTGAATCCTATCGCGCCTCTCTTCCCCCCCCTTCCCTGTCGCCCTCCTCTAGAGCCCATTGCAGGAGCGGAATTGGAAAAGGCGAGTGGGAGAGAGAAAGTGAGAGGGAGAGAGAATGTGGCCGGCCCCCCTCCGGCTATGACGACAGGGCAGGGGATGAGATTGATGCGGATGGGCAGGCCTTCCAGCCTTTCTCTCCCCTCCTGCTTCTCGCACCACCCCTCTGCCTAGCTCGACAGCAGAGAGCGGCCAGAACAAGGCCAGAACAGAGGTGGCAGGGGGAGGAGGCTTAGCGGAGCGTGGATGAGCGAGAAGCGACAGAGAGAGAAAGCGACTCACTCCTGCCCTCCTTTCTCTTCCGGACGGCAAGAGAGGATCTCCAGCCTTCTCTCTGCCTCCTAGAGCTCTCTTCCTTTGGAAGGCGGGGGCTGGATCCATCACATACTCCCACATTCTCCCCCCCCCCTACTTCCCCCTCTCCTTCTGCCAGAAGAAAAGCATCCTCCAAGATGGAGTGGAGGAGGCTTCGGGCAGGTCACTTTTTTGTTCCGCCAGCAGGCCGCGCAAATGGGCCTCAAAACGCCTCCCATCAAAGGAGGCGCCCCCCCCCCAGCCAGCCTTACCTGAGTCAGCTTTACCTGAGCCAGGGGGGGGGAATATATATGAATCGGGTGGAATTGAGCAGCTCGCACCTGGGAGCTAGCTGCCAGGCAGGCCCCAACAGAGCTTCTCCGCTTACAAATGTGGGGCGAGGGTGAAAAAAAGGAGGAGAGGAGGTGTGTGGGGGAGGCTAAGCCGGTCGGCTATTTGTGCGCCAATCCGCCGCAGCTCAGCTCTCCCTCCCTCCAGCACCCTTCATCAGCCTGCAGGAGCACACTAACTCACTTTCCTCCACACCCCCTTCTGCTTCGCCCCTCACCTCCCCCTCCCCACACACTCCCACTAAAGAGCTGGCGGAAGCGCGTTAATAACCGCTGAGTGCCGGCAACATCAGAGGGGCTAAAAATGGGACTGCTGCTGACCGGGCTTGCTGACAAGCCTTTGCATCAGAGTTGGGGAAGCTGCTGTGGGCGGGGCGGAACTACATAGGTGGGTCCCGAGTTACCAGAATTCAGGTGCAGAATGTGAAGGAAAACACCTATATTCCCCCCTTCACTCCTATGTTACCACAATTGCTGGTGCAAACACCCCTGGGCCCGACCAAAAACCCAGCACCTATTCTTTTATGTTACCAGAATTCAGGTGCAGAATGGACACACCATTTTACCCATTTAATTCAAAAAGACCTTTCACGAGTTTCGCAAAATA
>JASANA010001201.1:0-59725 GCA_030248095.1 Ptycholaimellus sp. GST1_10
GGCAAGAGTGGAGGACAGAAAGGATTCGGCGTAGGAGTTAGTCGACCCAAGCTTCCAGACGCTGACCTGGAGCAAAGCACGTCCGAGACGCAGGATGTTTTCTGGGCTGTCAAAACTCTCCAGGGTATTTTTGCCTAAACAATATAATTACCATGTCACGATGGCTGACACTTCAGCTATGATGAAAATCACTTTGAAACCTTAGCATTAGCATATATTTTTGAGCCATATTTATTCAAAAAACAAGGTTTCCTCGGCTGTCGGGGCCCCGTTCCGAGCAATATTGTCAAGCTACACGAGCGAATTTTACTAATTGCATATTTATTTATTTGCCGATGTTGGTTTCGCAGATTATTCATTATCCATATTATAGATTGTCCAGAAATTTCGCAAAACCCCAATAAACCTCTCAAGCCACCACCTGGCAGACCTTCATGCAAAATTTCAGCCAAATGTCATTGAAAAACCAGGGAGTTATGATTTTTTTATTTTGAAACATAAAAATTCTACGTTTCAAGAGAAAACCCAAAAATTTTGCAAAACCCCAATAAAGCTCTCAAGCCACCACCTAGGCGGACCATCATGCAAAATTTCAGCCAATTTCATTGAAAAACCACCCAGTTATTATTTTTCGTATATTGAAACATCAAAAATTGAGTTTTGGGCGAAAATCGAAAAATTACGCCAAGCCACAAAAAGGGCCCCTGAGGCACCGCCAAGGCGGACGTTCATGCAAAATTTCAGCCAATTTCATTGATAAACCACAGAGTATGATTTTTGCGCGGCCGCAGGCCGCCTGCCGCGGAGGGAAGGGAAGGACGGGAAGAGGGAGGAAGGACGGGAAGGGAGGAAGGACGGGAAGGAAGGAAGGACGGGGAGGGGAGGAAGGACGGGAAAGGGAGGAAGGACGGGAAAGGGAGGAAGGACGGGAAAGGGAAGGGAAGGACGGGAAAGGGAAGGGAAGGACGGGAAAGGGAAGGGAAGGGAAGGACGGGAAAGGGAAGGACGGGAAAGGGAAGGGAAGGACGGGAAAGGGAAGGGAAGGACGGGAAAGGGAAGGGAAGGACGGGAAAGGGAAGGGAAGGACGGGAAAGGGGAGGGAAGGACGGGAAAGGGGAGGGAAGGACGGGAAAGGGGAGGGAAGGACGGGAAAGGGAAGGACGGGAAAGGGAAGGGAAGGACGGGAAAGGGAAGGGAAGGATGGGAAAGGGAAGGGAAGGATGGGAAAGGGAAGGGAAGGATGGGAAAGGGAAGGACGGGAAAGGGAAGGACGGGAAAGGGAAGGACGGGAAAGGGAAGGACGGGAAAGGGAAGGACGGGAAAGGGAAGGACGGGAAGGACGGGAAAGGGAAGGACGGGAAGGACGGGAAAGGGAAGGACGGGAAAGGGAAGGACGGGAAAGGGAAGGACGGGAAAGGGAAGGACGGGAAAGGGAAGGGAAGGACGGGAAAGGGAAGGACGGGAAAGGGAAGGACGGGAAAGGGAAGGACGGGAAAGGGAAGGACGGGAAAGGGAAGGACGGGAAAGGGAAGGACAGGAAAGGGAAGGACAGGAAAGGGAAGGGAAGGACGGGAAAGGGAAGGGAAGGACGGGAAAGGGAAGGGAAGGACGGGAAAGGGAAGGACGGGAAAGGGAAGGGAAGGACGGGAGGGAAGGGAAGGACGGGAGGGAAGGGAAGGACGGGAGGGAAGGGAAGGGCGGGAGTGAAGGGAAGGACAGGAGGGAAGGGAAGGACAGGAGGGAAGGGAAGGACAGGAGGGAAGGGAAGGATGGGAGGGAAGGGAAGGATGGGAGGGAAGGGAAGGATGGGAGGGAAGGGAAGGGAAGGACGGGAGGGAAGGGAAGGAAAAACTGAAGCTGACCTTGCTCAGGTAACCATGAAGTGGCAGTAGAGGCTGGAGGCGTGGCTGGCTTGGCAGTTGGTCGACATGAAGATCACATCCAGGGAAAATGAGAACAGTGTGTGCTTTGTGTACCCTTCCAAGTCCCATTAGACTGCCGAAGCAGAATCGGAAAAATGGAGAATATAACTCCCAAGAAGCGCCATCTCGTTAGCGTCTTACTTGGGAGCGGGTACACGCAGCACACACTGACCCAAATCCGAGGATGGAGAAGTCGAGGGAGGGAGGCCCAGGCTGGCCGGGCATGTCCCTCTGATGCCCTCCTCTCTGCCAAAAGAGAGAGAGGAAAGGCTTCAGAGGGCCAAACCGGCCAGCCTTAGACGGTCTTGCAGAGGGCGAAGAGCTGCTCTGGACACCAAGCACACCACATGTTCCCCAGTGCCGGCCAATCTTAAAAGGCCCCGTCGCACTGGGGCCAGGGTTGCTGGCGGCGATGATGATCTTGGCGGCGGCATCTTCTTTCTTCTTTTTTTGGGCTCTATGGGCCGAATGCCAGACTGAGGATCCAGGGGCCTTTTATAGCTGCTCGGCCCTTTGTGTATGCAAGAAGGCTGCTGATTATCCTTTGTGTATGCAAGATCCTTATCTCATCGCCCAAACTACACCCTTAGATCTTTATCACCCAGCGGGGGGTCTCATGCCCTAATTTGATGTCTAGGGCCTAAGCTGGTTTGAATATGGATGCAAATTATCTTTGAAAAAGCCAAGAACGCAAAATTTTTATTAAAGAATCTTTAAATAATTTTAGTCTTCTTTGAAAAATTGTTTTCTCTACAAGTTAATATCGGCTATTGCCAATAGATGAGCGGCCGTCTTGACACTTAACATGGTTCGTTTCAGTTTGACATGATCAAGAATTTTGTGTCAGGACGGAATGCATTTTTGAGCCATTGCATGTGGAGAATTAGAAGAGGAACTTTTAGGCCTCGTTTTGGTTTCTGAAGCTTTTAAAACTGAAAAAAATACTTTTAATAATTAATACAAGTAAAAGTCACATTTTCGAAAAAAAACTTCGAATTTCAAGGCCCTAATTTTTGAGGTTTTTTGAACATAAATCCAGAACAAGTCAAAATTATGCCACGCCCAAAAACACGTCCCGAGCCACCACCTAGACGGACCTTCATGCAAAATTTCAGCAAATTTCATTGAACAACCGAGTAACTCTATAAGCGGGCCTTGGCCACCCGCTGCTCCGGGAAGGGCGCCAGAGCTCCTCCGGCCTCCAGGCACGGTCGCTATGGCCCCTACGCTTTGCCTAGCATTTTTCGCATGCTAGGCTATGCTCTGGGGCCTCCGCGCCCATGCCCTACGGCCTCCGGAGCTCTGACTGCACTGCCATCCGTGGCAGGCGGCCTGCGGCCGCGCAAAAATTTTCAGGCATTAGAAAAAAAGAGCAAAATTTGAGGGCGCCAGTGTGCGGGAATGGCTGTTAGCGGAGCGGCCTGATCTTGAGACGAAGGACGGGGAGGGCATGAGCCCCCTGCACTGGGCTGCAGACCGCGACAACTTGTCTGCCGTCCAAACGCTCCTGGAACTCGGCTGGCCCGTCAATCAGCCTGACTACGAGCGACAAACACCGCTCCACTACGCAGCTGCCTGCGAGCACGATGATGTCTCGCCTCTACTCCCATTGCCCATTGACATGAAGGCCGTGTTTAGGTTTGTCGTGAGCTGCTGGCGCGAGGCGCCAATCCGTGGGCCATGGACTCCAGTGATCTGCCAGCCATCACGCCCTCCTCTCTTATTCGCATTCAAACTAACCATCAGAGTCATCATATCTGACACATCTCATTCCGAAATACTGTGCATTGCTAATTTGAAAGGCTTGCCTTATACGAGAGTAAATTATTTTCCTTAGAAAATCAAATAAAAAAGGAAGATTAATTTTTTATGAGACCTTATCAAGGAAATGAAAAGAAATTGAGCAGCTAAAAGTGCAGGCGCAGAGGTAATGAGCAAAGAGAAGCGAAAGCTAGATCGTCTGCGCCAGAAAGCCCTGCATTTGCTGGCACGCCACGAGCCCTCCATAGCTCTAACCGAGGAGCCTAAGTTCTCTTCCCTTCTGCCTTTTCATCTGTCAATGATAGATCGGAGATCGTCGCAGATGCACATTGTACGTGGGAAACGGTGGGGTGGTGGCCGGTATAGAGCCAGATACTCTGTGGACGACCTTCTGTACTTTCGGAACTATCCAGGACATATTTGCCTATCCAGACCGACCTTACGTATTTATCAGGTCTATAGGGAGCCATTTGCCTTCGTTTCGAAGGGAAAAGAAATGTTTGGTAGATATGCAACGGCGGATGAAGCTGCAGCAGCCTTGGACGAGCTGCAAGGAGCCAGTCTAGCTTCCTCTGCCCCACAAGCTCCGCGTCTTACACTCGCCTTTGTCCACAACCGTTGCCTTCACTCACCCTCTCCCTTTCTTAGCTCAACGAAAAGATTCGCAATTGAAGCTCCGGAGAAGAAGGAGGGTCAGTCTGCAAAACATCCGCCAGGACTCAGCCTGAGCGAGGGCTGGATCAGCGAGGAGGAGGAGCTGCAGCTTCTTCAACTCGTTCAGAGCTTGCGCTCAGATTGTGCGGCTTGGCCTTCTTCCCTGCCCACTTGCAATGTGGTGAGATTTGAAAGCGATGCAGGCACCCAACTGCGTCAGCGGGAGGTGCTGCACTTCGGGCACGCCTGGGACTACGCAGCCAATGCAATTGACGAGAGGCAAACCGCCCCTCCTTTCCCAACTCTTATCGCCCGTCTCCTACCTCGCCTCCAGCTCAGCCCACCTCCAGACCAGTGCACCGTATTCCACCTCCCACTCCTTCTTTGATCCGAAGCAAGCAGGAAGTGGCTGACAGGTGAACATCTATCCGGCAGGGGCAGGCATCGCAGGGCACACGGACTCCCACGCCAACGTAGGCCCTGTCCTGCTCAGTGTGAGTCTGGGGGCGCCAGTCCTCATGCTCTTCGCCAATCCACTCACCGGGGCCCAGTGCCCACTCCTGCTTCCGCCCAGAAGTCTACTTCGTCTGGAGGATGAGGCTCGATACGCTTGGACCCACGCGTAACTTTTCTCACATACCACATTTCGGTGGAAATGTTGCAAATTTTTAAAATTTTTCTGTGGAAAAAAATTGTTATGGTTAGAATAAATAAATAAATAAAGCTTCAGCAATTGGAAATTTTTTTTAGAAAGTAGAATCAAATCAAAATTATATTTCGAATTTTCAAGGAAATCACAAAGTTGCAGGATCGGGGCTCGAAAGTGGGACTATCTACCCGATGGCCGCCTGCTCCGGCGCCAATTTCGCGTCTCAATCACTCTTCGTTCGCTGCGAAGCGGACCTTGTCCTTGTGGTTTCATACTTTCTCACTGATGAGGAGAGTTGGGATAGTTGTTGGTTGATGAGGCTTTCCGGAACTCTGCGAGCGTCCGGTAGAAAGAAGGCCTGCAGAGTTGGAGTCACGATACGTAACTCAGGTCAGTGCCTGCCTGTGTGTGTACACTACCACCATGTGCATATCCCTCCTTTCCCATTGTCTTTCATGCACTTGGCTCCATTTATGCTGTGCACTTGCTCACTTGTTTCTGCTCTAACTTCTTCAGTTTTCTCTTTTTTGCATTTGGGTAAATGCTCAATTTGTCCCTATAGTGGAAGACCTGAGTTGTTTATTGCAAGGTGTATGAGCGCATCGCGGATCATTTCGATGCAACGCGGCACTCGCAATGGCCGGGAGTGCGGGCGTTCCTGGACTCACTCCCTCCCTACTCCCTCCTCCTTGACGTCGGCTGCGGCAACGGCAAATATCTGCACTCCCAGAACCTCATCTTCAAGGCAACCTTCATTTCTGATCCCCTACTTCTGATCAACTAACAAAAGGCGACAATGAAGGTGGGCTGTGATGCATCGCTGGCCTTGTGCGCCATTGCCAGGGGTCGTGGAGGCGCGGAGACGCTGGCGGGCTCGACGCTTTGTCTGCCGTTTCGGGAGGAGAGTTTCGACGTCGTCCTCTCCATCGCCGTCCTCCACCACCTTGCCTCCCATGTTGGTTGAGGGTTGGTGGGGTTGAGGGGCGAGTGAAGGGGGCTTTGGAGGAGAGGCGACGAGCGGGGCTGGCGGAGCTGCTCCGAGTGCTGAGGCCAGGCGGGCGCTGTCTCGTCTACGTTTGGGCCATGGAGCAGCGGCAGAAGGACGGGCGCCCTTCAGCCTATCTTAGCAAGCCCCACAATGCCCAGCACACATCAAAGGAAACCACCCAAGTGAGCAAGTCTAGTACTATCCTTTTTCTTTCAGTTTTTACGCCATCTCTAACCTGATCATGACTATTGATGGCGAATTTCAGAAAAAGATGAGCAAGTTATCCATTCATCAGAATCGAAGTGAATTTCAGCAGCAAGATCTTCTGGTTCCTTGGGACAGCAAGGTTGCCTTTGCTTTGTCATGCTCAAAGAGATTCAGTAAATTGCTTTTGGGCAATTGCTTTGAAGAAATCGTAAAAGAAAGGATGGAGCGAGAAATGGGTTTTTATGGAGCACTAAATTAATATCGATCATAATAGTTCACCCAACTCTGATTTATTTGATCAAACTCTACTGATGTGTATTTAATCAAATATTGCTCAATTTTTCGACCTGGCCAAAAAGCTTGCTTGAGTAATAAAGAGAATAGTTGAAAGGAGGGGAGCGATGAGGGGAAGCGGAAGCGAGAACTCCGATTCTACCACGTCTTCCGCGAGGGTGAGCTGGAGGAAATGGCAGAGAGTCTTGGCTGTTGTCTACTCACCTCTGCTTGGTACGAGCAGGGCAACTGGGCAGCTATTCTCACCAAAACATAGCCAAGGATTTGCGTGATTAGTTCACTATTCTTGTTTCGTTCACATTTTATTTCAATGTAATTGCAACTTATTTTGAGCAGTAAATTGCTTTTGTTGAATTGACATCTGGCAAAAATCTTGGACAAATACACTCGATCGTTGTCTGCAAAAACATAGTAGTGAAAGACGGGGAGAGACAAGAATTTGACAAGAATTTCAATGGAAGAAGGTCTGCTTGATGAAGCGAACATTTCTGAAAAAACGTGGAAGTATCGGTACCATGCCGCAGCTATTTATCTTCAGCAAGGTTTGCATATTTCAGCATATTCAGTATCTCTTTTTCACCAAGAATTTTCGATAATATTGAGCACAAGAACAACTGTTGAAGGTGAAGACAACGAGAAATTCTCAACCCACCCCGTCTCCCACAGAGCACTGCCAGCCTACGTACTCGTCCACAATCGCTGGTTTCACCTCATCGACCTCGCCGCCTCCCTCCTCCTCCTCAGCCTCGCCATCATCGAGCACCCAGCCGTCCTCTTCCCCCAGTGGCCCTTTTGGCTCACCGTGCCCATTCCATTCACCCTCAATGCCCTACCGTCAGTAATTGGATGTGAGGCCTGTCAGATTCACAGTCTTCTGGAGCTGCTCTGTCTCTTCGTCATCTCTTTGGAGCTGGGCGTGAAGGCGCAATGGCTGGGCTTCAAAGCTTTTGCCCGCCACAAGAGGACCCTTCTCAAGGTTCCCTCTTTTCTTCCCGCTCCTCTATCCGAAGGGAAGAGGGATTGAAGAGTTTGGTGCTGGTGGTGATGTTCTTGGAGGCGGCGGTTGTTCTGATCCGCAACCGTTCTCACATCCGCGTCACTCGCTGCCTTCGCCCCATTTTCCTGATCGACAGCCACTATTCTCACAACGTTACCATTCAAAGCCTGCTCAAAATAATAGAAATACTAAGGGTGTCCCATAGTCCATTCAGAATTGTTAAGTCTATGTTTTATGAAGACTATGATTTGCCCAATCAATCGGTTTAGGTGCGGCGATTCGCGAGGCAGACACTGCAAAGCATTCCTCCAGTTCTGGACATGATTCTTCTGCTCCTCACCGTCATGTTCGTCGCGGCCATTCTTGGCTTCTTTTTCTTCAAAGACATTGACCCCGATGTTCTGCCCCCCATTCACCTACTCTCTCTACCAACTTCACTTCGCTTGAATTGCAGTACTTCGGAGATCCCATCACCTCCTTCGTCAGCCTCTTCGTCCTGCTAACCACAGCCAAGTAGGCTTCAATCTGGAAAGACAGGACAGTGGGAAAAAGAGAGTTGCTTTACAGCAATCCAGATGTGATGATGAAGGCGTACAGGGAGAGTCGGTGGAATTCACTTTTCTTCATCATCTACACCGCCGTTGAGCTCTACTTCATCATGAACTTGGTGCCTATTCTCTTCTGCTTGGGGTTGATGAAAAGAAGGAATTTCAGTTGCTGGCTGTAGTTTACGACACCTTCGCAGCCAACGAGAAAGGAAAGTTCCGCAAGCTCTACACCCATAAGCTGGAGGCTTGTGAACGCGCTTTGGACCTCATTGACGACCGCTCTTCTGTTATTCATCTGCACACAATGAATCATAAACAATGTTTCTGTTGAAGGCAGCAAAGGAGGTGAAGATCGAGCACTTTGTCGGCATGCTGTCCTACCTGAACATATTTACCAGTTAGCTCAATCATCAAAGACATATCCTTTATTTGGCCAGAAAGTGTTGCAGGTTTACAAGACATGTACCTCTGTTTTGTTGCGCTGAACTCGTCCGGGACAGGGCGTATCAGTGAAGAGGAGTTCGTGAACATTTACGAAGTCCTTCATCTAAGATGGAGGGTACCATTTGCCCCTCTCAAAATACAAAATGTAAACAAAATAAAATACAAAATGAGCATGCAGAAACCAGTGCTGGTCAGCGAAGGAATGCCCGGATTCCTCAAGCGAGCTCAGAGAGGCTTGGAACGCTGCGTTGTTTCCCGCTACTTCCAGTGGGTCTTTTTCGCCATCGACTTCCTGACCGGCGTTTGGTACTTTGTGGAAGTTTTCCTCAAAAGTTCCTCCTTTATCCTCTGAGCGAAACTTTGAGTGGATGGCATAAAATTCGACAGGTCAGGACCTGGATCTGCTGCCCAGCAACTACGTGGCCGTCAGCATTGCTTTCTGCTCAGGTCTCTCTTTGCATTTGCCTCCATACCAATTGCAATGAACTTAGAGCTGATTGACAGTTTTCTCCCTGGAGCAGATGTTGAAGCTGGTTGCGCTGGGACCGAAAGAATTCTTTCGCTCTGGCTGGAACATGTTGGAATGCGGATGCTTTGTTCGGACTAGGAGGAGGAGAAGGAAGTTTGATTGAAGATTTGACTTCCTGGTGACGGTGGCGTCGGTGGGAGGGGTGTGCCTGAGCAAGATGGACCACCCGCTCACGCACCTCATCATCCTCCGCTTCCTCAGTCTCTTCAAGCTCCTCCGCGTCAAGAAGAGCTACCGCCATATCTTCGACACCATCTCAATCCTCATTCCCCGATTCACCAGGCACCATATGCTCTTTACCCGGACCGCATTGAATGCTGAGTTGCAGTGCTGGGATCGTTCTGTTCGTCCTGTACTACTTCTTCGCCATCATCGGCATGGAAGCCTTCTCTCAGATGGAGCTGCGAAACTGCTGCAAGTGAGAAGTCATGGGCAAGAAAATGTTGGAAAGAAACTGTTCCTGGCCTGCAGTGGAACGCTGGTGGCGGCTCAGTACGTCTACAACCCGGCCACCAACCAAACGGCCGGCTACTACCTCAACTCATTCCAGAACATCCTCATTTCTTTCGGTGCACTATCTACCCCCATCACTTTGGTTGGCTCTTGGACAGGGCCAATGATTGGCAGTGACGCTGTGGGACTTGATGGTAGTGAACAACTGGTTCATCATCATGGAAGGCTTCACCAGCGTGAGCGGGAGCATCTACACCCGCCTCTTCTTTATGTTCTACTTCCTTGTCATGATGGTCCCCAGCCTTTGCCTTGCACTGAGTGGGCGTGCTCCTTAGGAGAGTAGTGATTGTAGGTGGTGCTGACGATAGTAGTGGCCTTCATCCTGGAGGGCTTCCTTTTCCGCATCCAATGCTCTAGGGCCAGCGACAGCTCAGACTCTGGTAACAGAATGGACGAAGAAGATGGCAGAGAAATTGCAGAGTTTGTTTGCAGAGAAGGCCTACAAGGAGGTGCTGCTGAAACTGCCGCGGGTAGAGGTGGAAATGCTGTGCGGGAAAGGGAACACCATCACCGACTTTGAGCTCAACACTGTGCGTCAGGCTGTTCCGCGGGTCACTACCCCCACCCCTAAAGTCCTACGACATTGAGGAGTGATTGAAGGACGAGGAGGTCATAGAATACCAAGGCTTTCGATGGAAGGACCGCGGAGATTTCTCGCGCGAACTCTACTCATCAGAAATCAAGGTGAAACCAGGGTTCCAGACTGAGAAGAATCAGGCTATGGAGACTGCGGCTTTCAGGACTGGTTAGAGTCGGTGCGAAAAGTGGCGGCACAAGCAGTCAGAGCCCCTTCCCCTTCTACAAGCCAGACCAGCACCTTTAGCCATTTGAGTGATTAGCTCCTTCTACGCCCCAATACGCTCGTTTAGATCTCCATTTTGTGATATTCCTGACTGCTTCAACGAAATATTTATCAGTGTTTTTTGTATCGATAGCTGTATATTTGTTTTTATTTTTATCTTTTGTCCAGATCACGAAAACAATTCACATAAACCCATTTGGGTTCATTCTGCCACGCTTTGCAATCAAAATTCAAACATTCGGTGCCGAAAAATGTGAACCCTGAATAGTTAGTGTAAATCAAACCAAAGTATTGAGCATATCCAGCCATATAAGTAAATTTAGAAATCTTTTTGACCCTAATAACAGGCCATCTTTTGTCGTTTAAGCATGAGCAATAAAGATAAATGTAATCGTTTGACTTCCATTTGTTGTTGAAAAGCGCGCGTTCTGGCCTCCTAGAACGATCAGTTAGCCATGCAAAGGCACCAGTCTCTTTCAAAAGGAATTTTATACACACCTCTCCCAAACCCGAAATTAACCTTGCCGAATGTCTAGGTTGCATTTACCTCTGCAGCTCAGTTTTTCGAAGCATTTTCGAAGAATAGTTAGGGTGGCAGGACCAAGTAATTGTAGTTTCCTCCATTTACTCCAATTTCCATTTTCCAGGCCAAATTTGGCTTTATCTTGATAAAGTAAAAGATGAATGGCATATTTCAAATATGCCGTGAGTTGAGGAGCAGAAGTAGATGGAAGAGCTGGGGAAGCTGTTGCCGGTGCTTTCGGCGGCGGTGTTGATGGCGCAGGAAGAGAAGAAGGGATTAGAAAAGGAGGTGACAGAGCAGACCTCCAAGGCCACGGACCTGGGCCAGAAACTGGAGGCGCAGGAGGCTGAGTTGACCAAAGAGAAGAAAACCCTCAGCCATGCCCGCCAACTGGCCATCAAGTACAAGGCCATGCATAGGGAGAGCGAGGAGCGCATCAGAAAAGCTCACTCCCAACTCTCCGAGCCAACCGGCAAGGTATTTTCACTTTTAGCCTCAAATGGGATAGGGTTTTGAAAAAGAACAGGAAGATTTGCAGAAGGAAGAAGAAGAGGCAGCGAGGGCGGATCTGGAGGCTGAACGGGCGGATGCGGCAGAGCAGCGGGAGGCTCAGCTGGAGAGCCTCAACCTCCACCTCAGAGCCCAGCTTAACCAACTCACCAGTCGCCTGGCTGCAAGCCAAGAATCCACCCACAGTAAGCCCCAAGGCTCTTGCCATACTCTCCTCTCCTATGGCTCTCCTTCCAAAGAGATTAGTGTTTGCAGAGAAGAAGCAAGGCACCATCGAGTCCGATTACCGAGTACGTGCCGAGTACTTAGAGCGACTGGAGAAGCTCAAGGTTGGCCAGCTGTTCTTTTCTAAGTGATTCGCCTTGATCTCTGCCTGGGGCGGGCTGATTGGTGGAAGGGGAGTGTGCGAGAAGAGGAGAATTGCAGGAGCAGTTGGAGGAGACGGCGAAGGAGAAGTTGAAGCTGCTTGAGACCAACAAAGACCTTTCCAAAGCCTACGATCTTCACCGAATCGTCGTCGCCGATCTCAAGAACAAACTCACTGCACAGGAAGCCTCAAACACCCTTCTGCAACAATCCATCGCCGCCATGAAAGCAGGTTTTTCACTCGTCATCATAATATTGGCACATGGATATTGGCTAATTTCCCAACACCTTGCATGTGTTTCAAAGCCAAAATTTCAAAACTGCAAGCTGCAAATTACCTACTGAGCGTAGAACATTTAAAAAAACGGCAAGTCAAATAAGATTGTAGAGAAAAAAGAAACGGAGGAGGAGATGGGGCGAGTGAAAGAGGAGTTGGAGAGGCAGACGGCTGAAACGAAGGTGTGCCGAGAGCGACACGATGAGCTGCTAGCTCAGCTGAAATCCTACAAGGTTCTCCGTCAAAACTGAAACCTGAAGAGCTGGAACTGAACAAAACCTTGGCAGGAGGAGGCAACGAAGCAGGCCTTCAAGGCCAGTGACCTGGCTGAGAAGCTGGAGGAGTTGGAGGCTGAGCTGGCAAAGGAGAAGAAAACCCTCACCCAGGCCCGTCAACTGGCCATCAAGTACAAGACGATGTACAAGGAGAGCGAGGAGCGGCTGAAGAGCTACTCGGCCCCGGACACGAAGGAGCTCAATGCCCAGCTCACGGGCAGCATGGAGGCAGAGCGACTGGAGCTCAGCACTCGCCTCACTCTACTCGAGGCCGCCAGTCTGAAGGCCAAGCAGGACCTCGTCTCTGCCAAGACCAAGCTCCACGAGGTCACCGAGGAAAAGAACAGCCTGGCTGCCGAGATCCTCAGCCTTCGCCAGGACAAAGAGGCCCACCAACCAGAGCTGGACCAGACCCAGCCTTGTCTCCTCAGCCTTGACGAGCCTGTACAGAAGGTGGCATCAACGCCTGATCAATCATGAGGTGAGGATGGTGAGGATGCAGGAACTGGAGGCGGCGACGCCAGCGCAAGAGAAAAGCGGACAGGAGGAGGAAGAGGTGGGGTCGGCGAAGTCACTGGAGGTGTTGCTGGCCCAGTCATCGACCTGTTCAGCAGCATCGCCGCCCTCCCAGCAGACCCCGCCGGGGTTTCCAGCCCGCTTCGGCGCTTTCAGCTTCTCTCCTCCCATCACCTCCGACACCAGGGAGCCCCTCCACTTCACCTTCGGCCTTTCTGCTACCCCGCTCCCCTCCCGAAGTCCTCTGCTGCTCGGCCTCAAGCGCCCTATCCACGACGACGCCGACACCTCATCTGACAAGCACCTACGCTGCCAGGAGGTGGAGCAGGAGAAGAGTGCAGATGAGCTCCACTCCCAGGCCACGGACTAATCCTACCAGCCTTCACCAAGAGCTCACGGCGTCAACGGCTAACTCTAGATTCCATTCTAGCATATTCCCCATGCATTCTAGACTGCCTAATTACCTTGCATCGCTTGGTTGTAGCATTGATTCCTCTGTCACTTCAACTTTGCTCCAAGAATAGCCATCGGAATAGCGTTTGCTAGAATTTATGTTTTGCCTCGACTTCATCGACTTGTTCAATTTGGTTTCTGTTACCAAAAATTGCGTGCTAGTGAATTGCTTTGAGACTTACATGTTCGCCAAATTCTTTTCAGTCAATTTAATGGCCATTTTTATGTTGCATGGGAGGATGGAATTGTTTTGCCGTTCTTTTTGCCTTCTCCTATTTTCAGCTGTCATGCGACTAAAAGACTGGAAAAGAGATTCTGACGCTTGTGGTAACACTGCATTTGCTGAGACATATGAAAACGAGACCAGTGCGCCAGACACAGGAAATGAAATGGGAAAACTCATTTGTATGCGTAACTATTCCCATAATACCAGAGTTTCCACCCAATGGTTTATATTACCAGTGGTACATTCTAAGTGAACGACTTTTGGTGTGTTGTGCTTTCGGCAAAATTATATTGTCCAGTGGCGCTGTATCGTTCCACAAATAAAGGACCAAACGTTTTGTCCAAAACCGAAAAATTGGAAGACAAAGCAAATTTGAACAAAAGGGTAGCATATTGAGCATAACAATCCTCCAAAATTCCCGAGAGCAGGTAAAAATGCATTGATATGGCTCAGTGAAGGGTAAAGGTTCCGGTGAGCATCTGGCGCGTTCTGCCGCTTATGAGAACACGCTCTCCCCCACTCACCTCCAGCTCCAGCTCACCTCCTCGAGGCGAACACTGACGCGCTTCAATCCATCTCATTCTTTTGCCCTCCTCCATGCCTGCCCTAACTGATACCTCTCAGCCGATGCTTGCCCCAAACCTGAGCCCAGTAGCCAGCCAATGGGCAGTGAGCAGAACCTGGAGTAGAGAGCTGTTGCAGGAGAGAAGTGAGAAGATGAGGATCCACCAGTGACGGGGTCCTCGGGAACGCCATAGAATGGTCCAAAGACGCGGCTGTAGAAGTCGTGGGAGTGGTCTACTGGGCTGTCGCAGCTGGAGTGGGTGCGGGCCGTAAGGGTGAGCAGACGAATCTCCTTTCCGCCCCGATCTGCCTCCAGCAGAGCAGCCGTGTCCACGCGCAGCGATGACAACTCCTCCCTGTATTCAATCCCGTCTCACAGCTTTCAAAGCAGATAACGTTCATGTATTGGTAGCTGAACTGTAAAGATTATAAAAGACATGAAAACGGTTGGAGCATTTAGCTGGATAGAAATCAAGGACCGCCTCTAATGGCACAGAAAAGGCTAACTTGGTAGCGTTTAGGACGAGGATGAGATTGCGGAACCCGTCAGGGTCTGTGAACAGGGCCTCCTCTATGCTGATACTGGGAGGCACAGCTGCTCCCGCCATCTTCTTTGCCACACTATGCGCTTCCAGCTCCTGAAACCCGCTTGCACTAGCCTTCAGAATGCAATGACTGGGGGCAGAACGATGCTTAGAACGGGGCGGAGTGGGAAGTCGAGCTGCAGCAAGGACTGGTCGGTGGGACAGCGGAAGACACCCAAAGTACCGCTTGACCGACTCTCCATCTCCAGGTGAACAGCTGGGTTTCCTCAACCCCACTATTGCTGAGGTGAGGTGTGAGGACTGAGGATGATGGCTGAAGGGGTGGCATGCCGAGGGTGTTGAGGAGAACGTGAGCAGCAGCGAGGGTGGCGTGCCCGCATAGGCTCACCTCGCTCTTTGGCGACCACCAGCGGAGTCCGAATTTGCTGGCTGCAGCAAGGCTCCTTCCTTTTTAGCGCTTCTTTCTCGCTGAACTAACCTTCTTGAAATGTATCGTCTGGCTGTAGTTTGCGCACAAAAGCCGTTTCAGAAAGATTCATTTCAGCCGCTATCTTCTGGCATGTTTCATCGGGCAACTCCTGCAAGCTCCAGTTGGAAGCATCTAGCCATAAAAAGGATGGGTATAATAGCCTTTTCCAGCAGACAAACAGCGGCAGGGTTGCCAGAGAAGTCCTGACCCGGGGTAGTGAAAGCATCCACAATATAAATAGGGATTTGCATTTTGGTCCAGAGGTGTAAAAGAGGAGCTAGTGCTGGTCCGAGCTGCACTACACCTGCGCTGGCTTTACAACTGCAGCCTTGCCCCACGCTTCAGCGTATGTATTGCATCTCTCTCTTTGCGCTCATTTATCCTCCCCTTCCCCCATTTGAACAGCTTTTCTTTATACTCCAGTCGAATCTCAATATTCATCAAAGCACACCAGGATTATAGCAGCCTAGAATTCTCTCTCTGCTCTACAGGACTAGCATGAATGGTAGTAGGAGATGCAAAGGATCAGATAGATTGTGTATGATGAGGGTGCTGGTGGCCGCTGGCCTTGCCGATGAGGCTGAGGAAGATCTGCTCCAGCGTCGTCTGACTCAGGGCGTAGTCGGCGATGCCCAGCGGCTCCTTCAGCTCCTCCATGGCTGCGAATAGGCGAGACCAGCTCCTGCCCTCCCCACGCGGAATCTCCCAGCTCAGCTGGCCTCGTCGCACATCCTGTCCCACTTCCCTCCTTCTTCACCGCTCAGCTGGCCGTCAAAGCGGGGTACAAGAAGGATGGCATCGGGGAGGGTGCTTTGAATGCGCTCGCAGGCAGACATGGCGCTGTCGGGCTGGGGTAGGCGAAGGAGGAGGCGATAGCCTTGTCCGTGAAGCGCTTTTAGCTCCTGCGGGCTGCCGATGCCCTGCAGGGCGCCTCCCGCCAGGATCCCCACCCGGTTGCACACCGCCTCGCACTCTTCCATGCTCCAAGCACACGTCCAATTGGGGCCAGTGGAAAGGGAAGGGAAAGTGGAGGGGACCAGTGAGAAGTGAGGAGAAGAGCGGTGCCGTTCTGGCGCTGACGCCAGAGAATCTGCCAGATACCGCGGCGAGCTCCAGGATCCACGCCTAGAGGGGTGGAATGAGTGAACGATGGAGGGAGAGGTACGGGTGAGGAGGAAAAGAACCAGAAGAGGGCTCGTCGAGTAAAAGCAGATTCGGTTTACCGACCAGTGCAATGGCCAAGCTCAGGCGACGCTTGTTTCCGCCACTTCAATACTCAGCCTTCTGTCCGCTGAAAGTAAAGAACAGAAATGCAGACCTGTACTGACGGCAGGGGCGCTTGGCATTGGCGCCAATGGCTACCTCATTGGCCAACTCATTCGCTAGACTCTGCGCCCTCTTCAATGCAGGCACAGTGCCCAATAGAAGGTGCTGGCAAAATGCAGAAGACCTTTGAGGAGTAGCCGTGCAAGCGAGCATAGAATGCAATCTGCTCCAGCGCCGTCAGGTTGCCAAACAGGGCATCGAATTGCGGACAATATCCAAGACTTTGACGAGCCTAAATCAATTCCTAATTCCAACCATATAAAGCTAAAATGCAGAACTGCAAAGACCGATTTCCGCTCTTGCACCAAGTTGGCCCCGGCCAGGAAAGCTTCCCCGCCACTCGGCTCCAGCAGGCCTGTCAGCATTCGGAAGGTTGTCGTCTTCCCGGCCCCATTCTCTGCAACCTCTTTTTCTCAGCACCAACTTTTGCTTCCATGTCAATCTAATGCACCGCCAAGCAGGCCGAAGCAGTCGCCGGAGCGAATGCGGAAGTGAAGGCCCTTCACGGCTTTCGCCTCCCCGAAGCTTTTGCTCACTCCTCGAACTACCAACGGGTACTCCGCCAGCGCTGACTCACCAAGACCAGCCACCAACTCTCGCTCCTCTCCCACCGGATCTCTCCCCTTCAAATTCCCCCTTTTCTCCTGCCCTTGACTTGGCAGAAGGACAATGCCTGGCTGAGATAGGAGGTCATCAGGCTGTCATCCAAGGCGGCCTGCCGATTGTTTCGGCAGAATAGGCGGAAAGCCAGAGACTTGGTAGCCTCGAGCATAAGCCGCAGCTTTCGGCCTTCTTCCAGCACCCCAACCGCAGCCCAACAAATGAAACCTGCATGCCTCTGTAGTAGCCAGGGGAGAAAGAGGAATCCAAGCCCCGTTACCGTGAGCCATGAGACAAAGGACCTGCAGGCGTATGCCGGGATAATCGCTGAGAAAGACGTTGCTTACGTACCCGTAGTTTTCTGGACACATTAGAAACGTTGTAAGTGTTTAGAGAGTGGAAGAAAAGAGAGTGAGTCTAACTGTTGGTGTCCACCGCGCAGTAGCCGTGGAGCAGCTTGTCAACATCTTCATCGTTCAGAAGCGAGTGAAACAAAGCACAGTTTTCACTCAAAAATTTATTCACAAAGAACCAACTGCAAAATATTTTGCTATAAAAGTCTCTATGATACATGCAACAGAGCGAACTTGAGGGACTGGCAAAAGGCGAAGCTGGGCGAAGTGAGACTGAAAAGCTTGATAAAAACTCGTTCCATTCCACGCATCTCCAAGAAGTAGAGAAACTGTGTGATCATAAATAATGGCATACCTCAACTCAAAGTCAAACTTGAAGTAGGCAGATATTTGGGCCATAAAGAGAACCGGAGGCCAGGTAAATGGTGGTAATCCATGTGAATGCGTTGGTTGCTCTATCGAAGAAGAAGGCCATGGCATAGGTGGTGGGCAGAATAGCCCAGAAGTTGAGGATGAACAGCAGCAGAAGCTCTCCACTGTACCGCCACTCTCCGAACACCCGCGTTCCGCTGCCTAGCATGAGCCACTAATGAGGGAACTAAGATGAGAGCATGCCTAGTACCGTAGAAGAGGATGAAAATGAGGAGGACGGAGAGGCTGGCGATGATTGCGTCAGTGAGGAGATTGGAGAGCCAGTAGAGGGGCGGGCGGAGACCGGCCAGGAGCTGCAGATGCTTCGTCCCAACCTCCTCCTCCTTCGTTACTACCCAGCTAAACTCACTCCTCCTCACTCACTCCTTCAGCAGTGGAATGGATGGATGGAAGGCCACCTGAAAGAGGCAGCGAGGAAAGCAAGACCGAAGCTGGTGAAGAATACGATGACGAAGGAGAGTGCGGATTCTCGCATTGCATCCCCAGCTCCTACGTGCTGGTCCGGGGGCAGCGGAGCGTTCACAAAGTGCACTCTCAACGCTTTATTCACCCTCTCGCCTTCCCAGCTGAGAAGTGCTTGCCTTTTAATTCATGCGCAGACTTGAACCTAGAGAGCATTTTGCAAAAGTAGGTTAAGGAACTGCAAAGTGGCCAGTCCTATGGCTGGGCTGTGCATGGCCTCGTGATTGAAGTAGACTTTGGCCCGCTTTGTCTTTTCCTCCACTGCGAAACCGATCAAATAATTGTTTCGCAACTCTTTCTCTAAGTTCTCAGACTTGTTCTGCAACAACTTATGCTGCGTTTCTATAAAAGAAAGAATCTGTTCAGGGTTGGCAACCTCAAATAGACCTTTGATGAATGCTGGGTAGGTTTTGTTCTGAGCAAGCTCATGAAACGTCGTAGAAGGGCCCAGTGATTGATTTAGAGCAAGCGCTATGCTTCCGTCATCGTCTACAAAAGATTTAGTGCTCTACTGAATCTGCGTCAACTATAAACCATGAATGTCCTGAAGATAAGCACGGTTGAAGGCCCAAGTGGAGGAATTGAGCGAAAGAGGTGGAAGCTGAGTGTCGTGAGGGAGAAAGTGATTGAGCAACACCGCGAAGCCCACGCACAGTGCTGGCATCACCTCAAAAGCAATAGCGTCAGGAGAGTTGAAGATGTGAGTGAGAAGAAATGAACGATTTGCATGAAGGTGAATGCTTTGGAGCGCCAGGCTAGGCGAATGCGCTTCTGAAGAAGCGCCGAAAACTGAGCCCACCACATACCAATGCCCTCAGCGTATCGCTCAGAATCTGCATCCCATCAGAATTATTTATTCATCAAGGGAATGAATGCACAAAAGCAGCATGAAACCCTGAATGATACTGCTACTGTCTCTTGATCTGAAGACGACATCCGATTCGGAAATGGCTTCTAAAATAGGCCAATTTAGGTATAGATGATCGGTGAGGGTAAGCTAAGGACGCGGTGAGGGATCGGCCGGGATGATATCTTCGTCAAGGGCAGCAGAAGCCACATCTTCGGCGGTTGTAGATGCGCCAGTCTTCAGGAACACATCCTCCATGCTCGTCACCGAAACCCCGAAGCAGCCGATACCCAGCTCCGACTGTCGCTCTTCCAGCTAGAGAGCAGCTATTTTAGGCGACTCTAAGTAGGCGGTGTAAGAGTGCCTGGGAGAAGAGGGCGGGGAAGGTGTGAGAGGCGGAGTCTGGAAGGCGGAAGACCACTTCTCCCGCTTCGCCACCGCCCAACAGCTGAGCTTCTTCTACGAAGGAGCGAATCACCCGAAGCAGCTCCAGACTTCCAGCCTCGCTCTGACCTCGCGAGAAGCGAACGATCCGACCTGCAGCCCGTTCTCTTTTGTGAGAGGAGGGGTGCGGAGTGAGATGAAACCTTCAGGAGAGTCCTTGGAGAATATGACGCTGAGTTTGTAGCCGGATCCGAAAGCTTTCTTGAGAAAGAGTGGGCTGCCCGAACATCGCAGTTCACCTAGCACCTAGCAGTTGATTAGAAGAAGGAGAAATGATGGAGAGAAAGAGTGCCTTTGTTGAGGATGAGAACTCTGTCGCCGAGAAGGTCAGCCTCTTCCATGTAGTGAGTGGTGAGGAGAATGGCCCGTTGAGCCTTCTCCGATTGGATCAGCTCCCAGAAATCACGCCGTGCACTCGGATCCACCCCCGATGTCGGCTCGTCCAAAATAACCACCTGCCATCAAAGTTCACCTTCTTGAAACTTGACGCAACTTAGCTAGGCAGGCGCTATTGTGACAATAGTATTGTCAGCGTAATCAAGGTCCTGTGAATACCTGAGAGCCAGCGACGAGAGCAATGGCGAGGGAAAGTTTGCGCTTCTGACCACCGGAGAGCGTTCGGCTGGCTTTGTTCGCCTTCTCTTCTAAACCCAGCTTCCGCAGCAGATAGGCCATCTCACTCTCGTTCGCCTCCGCCCCCTGCTTTCTCCCTTTTCACTCCCACTACTCACCCCTTCACTAGAAGCCTACCTTTAGGCGGCTGAAGAAGACTAGATGCTGATAGGGTGTGAGATTGCCGAACAAAATGTCGTACTGCGGACAGAGGCCGATGATCTTTTGAATGCTCTTCCGATGGCTCTGGTAGCGTAGGCCCTGTAAACTCTCGTTTGGCTTTTTTCATCCTAAAAAAAGAATAATTGAAAGAAACTTTGAGTGTAACAAAGCCAGCGGAAGGTTCCAAAGTTCCAGCCAGGATAGCAGCCATCGTTGACTTCCCGGCCCCATTGTGGCCCAGCAGTGCCGTCACCTTCATGTCCATATTTTGTCAAAGCAGCAGATAGGATCAGTTGAACTTGTCCAGCGTAGACATTGAAGCTGACGTCGTGAAGGGCGTGCACGGTTTTGCTGCCAGATTGGAAGTGCTTGCTGATGCGGACGGCGGAGAAGACTGGCTCCGCATCTCGCTCCTCCGCTTCGAAGAAATCGCCAGTGGGCGAGTTCTGACGACTCAGTGCCGGTCCGCTTCTTTCCTCTGCCACAGAGCCGCAGAAAAGCCACTCAAAACAAAAACGAGCCATAGTGCCCTGGCGAAGAAAGGAAGTAAAGTCACCGAGCAGGGGTACCAAATGGGCTGCTCAATGCGCCGCCCGTCCGCACTCAGCAACCCATCCACGTAGAGGGCAAAGAGCGTAAGAAGAAGGGCGTTGAAGAGGAGTGAGAGTAGGCAGTGTCCCAGGAGCAGGGAGTCCTCCTCCTGCGGCTGCCACACCTCCGCCCAGCTCAAGCCTTCGTCTGCAGTCACTGGGATACTTAAGTGGGGGCATCAAAAGAGTGGCTGTATGACGAGCAGCGGAGGCAGCGCCGAGTTTGCGCGCGGCGAAGGCCATGGCGGTGTTGAAGCAGAGGAAGGTGGCCGCCAGCTTCTGGCTCGGCCCCAAACTGTTGTAGGCCAGACGCAGCAGCACCGCCGGCAGGAACAGACACAGCCACACCAGCGCTCCCATCATTGCTCCGCTTTTGGCTGCCAGTTTTTTTTTTACCTCACAAAGATGGAAATGAAAGCAAAGGAAAGCAGACGGGATGTGGAGAAGGCGGTGACGAGAAAGGCGAGGGCGATGGTGGCGAGTGCGTAGAGGAGGAGGAAGAGGAAGAAGAGGCCGAGGTCGCTGTTGCCGAGCCCGTTCTCCCGGCTGGACCAGATGAGGGTGAGGAGGAGGCAGAGGATCAGCCCCTTCACCGCCAAAGGCAGCCAGTGCGACAGCCACCACTCCCAGCCCCGCATCCCCATCACTCCCATGTACTCCTTCCAATACTCCTTCGTAGTCCTTAGGCCCCCCGGGGACTGAATGGTTGGAGCCTTGAGACGGTCGGCCTTCTCACTGACGAGGTTGTTGATGGCGAAGAGGAGGAAGAGGATGTAGCTGAGGAAGAGTGTGGTTCCCAGGAACTTGGCGGGAAAGAGAAGTGCCATTCGCGTTGTCCAGCCAGCACTTGGCGACCGCTCCATTTCCAATCTCCATTCCTTCAAATTATTTCTCATTCATTTTCCAAACCAATATTTCCTGAAGGTGACCTCAAAAGGAATCTCTGCTTCTTGCGCCAGGACTGAGACAAGAGCCTGCTGCAGTGAAAGGAAGCCATTTTTCCAGTAGCCTGCAATCAAATCACGCTGGTTGATTGGTAGAGAAGAAGGACTGAAGCAGGGAAAGAGCTGTAGATATGCAGAGTACCAGGATTGCCGCCGTAGGAGTTGTTAGGATTGTGCGGTCCGCTTTTAGCGGGTAAGAAATTGAAGTTGGTTTTCCAGCTCCGATCTAAGTCCATCGGCGATGTGGGCATGTTCACGTCCCCGATTTTCCTCCCATCTTTTCCTTAAACACTGTCTTGCATTTTTTTCAAGCTATCTCGGATGCGAGGCGAATAGAAAACCTCGTGGAGTTGCGAGGCTGCTTGGAGTGTGAGGCCATCGGAGGCTGATCTCCAGGTCTTGCTCATTGGCAGCATTGAAGTGAACGAGACCCAACAGCAGCGGCAAACTGCCCACTTCCTCAGCCTGCTCAGAACGCAGCAGAGTCTTCGTCAGATTCTTCTGCCATCAAAAACGGTGCTATATTTCTCTTCATGTTTCTTGTGAATATACTTGAATGGGTTTCAGCTCCTGAAGGAAAGCCTCGGCAGATGCATTCACTGCCACTGCAATGATTTTGGCATTGACGGCATTGGCCAGCAGGGTGGTAAATGTGGAGAAACGCAAAATGGGCCAGCCGGACTGACAGATGGGCCTGAAGGTTTTCGCTTGGCGCAGCTCTCGAAGCAGCAGCCTAGCTAGTGAAGCCAGCAATTGCTCTTCTGCTATTCTCTCTACCTCTTCTAACATCTTGCCTCCCTCGTCATACCTCAACTTTTTGGCAAGCATCCGTTTTGTCCTACCATTTGTCCTACCAGTCGTCCTACCATTCATTCTGGCTGCAGTTGATGGAAATAGTAGACGGGGCAAATCCGGGAGGTGACAAGCGAGCCTGGACAGAGCTCATAATGCGCTGATTTGCATCAGTAGCTGGACTGTAGGCAAGGAGCAGAGGCCAAAAAGCTGACTGCTGCAATCACCCAGCCAAATTATCACTCCTATATCCAATTTGAAACCCACTGACCTTAATATCGCTTGGAAGAGAATTGAACATGCAGCGCATCAATGCCATATTGCTTTTATCTCCTTTCGGTTTCCAATTAGAACAGTTGCGTTTCGTCCGAGTCCATATTTGAGAGAAATCAATTGGCTGCCTCATGAAATACCAGCCCTGCAATATTCTGATCGCAAAATTTCGAACAGGACCGAAGGAATGGCACCTGAACATCGGACCAATTGCCGTGTACGGGGAATGGGCCGTAGTCGATGGGGCCATTTGTCTGCGGAGCAAGGGAGATGCGAATGAAGAGAATGAGCAGGGACAGGCCGGCTGGGGCCAGCAGTTCTGCCAAGGCTTTCCATCCCTTGCCCCGTTCCACCTATACAGACCTCCTCTCTCTCTTTCTCCGCTTCCCTTCCCCCTTCTGACTTGAGCGTTTTTCCAGAGCAGAGCAAGCAGGCGGCCTATCCATGGGCGAGAGGAAGAGGCCATCTCCATTGCTACACCATCTGGAAGAGAAAAATAGGTGAAGAGGGGCTGATGGGCGCATGGTAGTGAGCGCAAGGTAAGTGCGAAGCGGGTACAATGCGCAGAAGTGGTGGTAGAGAGAGTGTTGCGGGGTGCGCCTGGATATGTCTGGCAACCGGGCAGGTGAAAGGGAGTGGGGGGATGATTTGACTCAGTACTGCCCCCTTGGTGGAAAGGGCGGCGAAGGCATGGTCCCCACTGCATGTGCATTCAACCTCTGAACAGCGCCTACCTATGCATACCCCCATCTATGATTCTGTCTTTTAAAACAATGAACACAATGAGACATTCACTGAATCACTACCAACCGCCTCTATGGTCGAATAAGAAACATTTTATAAGACCATTTCTAGTGAAAAGTGGCAAAAGCAAAAGGCAAAAGAAAAGTGGCAACTAGCTCGTATGAGGGACAAATTCTTAGAATAAAATTAGTTTTATCAGTTTTTTTTCTGGATGATAATAGAACAAGAGTAAAATGCTACAGCATGAACCTCTTATGAATTGTCACTCATCAAAAAGAAATAGACAAGGTGGGACAAAATCGTGAGAAATTTTGATTTAATTTATAAACAATGTTGAGTTAAAAATTTAACAGGTTCATCTACAAATCCACTGATCATTCATAAGCAGGCGGCAATTTATGGCAGGAAACCTGTCACCTGGATTATTCTAGTTTTTGTTTTGTGTTCAATTTTTGCCTTAATGATGTTTTTTGTGAGCTTTAATATATACTTTTTAAAGCCTCTTATAAAAAAACATGTCAAGTTGAAGCGTGATTCAGATTAAACTAAAAAATTGATCATATTGCAAATGCCAGCAAAATTTAACTTTACTTTAGCTAATTCCAATTAAATTTCAATTTTGTTTGTTTTATTTTGTTACGCTCATTTAGTAAAATTATAATTTCATCATGACCAAAAATTCAGAAAAATTTCTTCGATTTAACATTTTAACATTTTTTTTCCTCTAGTTATATTTTCTAAATTAGCTTTCAATAATGTTTGTCCTCTTTGTGCCAAAATTGCCGCCTGCTTATGAATGATCAGTGGATTTGTAGATGAACCTGTTAAATTTTTAACTCAACATTGTTTATAAATTAAATCAAAATTTCTCACGATTTTGTCCCACCTTGTCTATTTCTTTTTGATGAGTGACAATTCATAAGAGGTTCATGCTGTAGCATTTTACTCTTGTCTAGATCTTGGCCATGTGGAAGACATATTTACTTGCCACATGAACAATGCTTCAAACAGGCATTGGGAAAAATCCATCGCTTGGTGTTGTTGTTTGGTAGGTAATTTCATGTAGGTAATTCAGGTAGGTTTCAAAATTTCACGATTTCACGATCATAGCAAACCATGCAAAAACTCGATCACCCATTCACTGTCGCGCCCTAGGAATTAAGATCTATCGCATTGAAGCTAACCTGAGCATCAGTTCATAAAAATCTGTGCAGTTTCCCTTTCGCATTGAAGCTAACCTGAGCATCAGTTTATAAAAATCTGCGCAGTTTCCCTTTTTTGTATATTTCAGTTAATATTTTAGTTATTTATTAAAATTCAGAGGCCTAAATCAAAATTTCAAGAATTTTGCCATCTGGAGCAGACTGTGAGCTTTCGATTGATATATATATGCCCTAGGGTTCAACCTACCAGTCTTCCAATCAATTCGGTGACAGGAAACCATGCAAAAACTCGATCACCCATTCATAACAAGAAGAATAAAATGCTACAGCATGAACAGCTTATGAATTGTCAATCATCAAAAAGAACTAGACAAGGTTTGACAAAATCGTGATTAATTTTGGTTTAAATAATGAACCGTGTTGAGTTAAAATTTTAACAGGTTCATCTACATACTCCACTGATCATTCATAAGCAGGCGGCAATTTTGGCACAAATAGGACAAAAATAATGAGAGAGAGATAAACTAAACTAAAAAAAATAACCAATGATATAAAAAAATGCGTTAAAATGTAATTCAATGCTTTGAAGTTAAATCAATTTTTTTTAATAAATGTTTAGTTTGATGAAATTATTATTTTACTTAATTAGGCGTAACAAAATAAAGCAAACAAAGGTAAAATTAAATTGAAATTAGCTGAGGTCAATATGTTCAATTTTTATTTTAATCTGAAACATGGTTCAACTTTTTACGAGACTTAAAAATTACTTAGTAAGGCTCACATATAACTTAAGACGCAGAATCTGATAGACTCGAGGTGGCCTCTATGAGGGGGATTCCAGATTTGAAAAATGAAGTTTCTCTGATTCGTATGACATTGTGCCACAATCAAAGGCAATTTAGTTCTCATCTCTGTGCCCCAGCCGTTTCCCAAAAAACTGTTTTGTTGACCAGATATGGTCACTTTTGTAACATGCACTTTTTTGGGCCTTTGAAACCTGCAATTTCAGTTTTTTGAAAATTTTGACTAAGAAATTCTAGATAAGTGTGGATCATTATATACAAGACTAAAATGCTACAGCATGAGCAGCTTATGAATTGTCAATCATCAAAAAGAACTAGACTAGTTGTGACAAAATCGTGACAAATTTTGATTTAAATTATAAACCCATTTGAGTTAATATTTTAACAAGTTCATCTATAAAATCCACTGATCATTCATAAGCAGGCGGCAATTTATGGCAGGAACCCAGTCATTTAAATTATTGCAGTTTTTGTTTTGTCTTCAATTTTTGTTTAAATGATAAGTTTTGTGAACTAAATTATTTTCAAGCCTCTTCAATAATGAAAACATGTCAATGTTGAATCGTAATTCAGTTTTAAATAAAAAATTGGTCATATTGCAAATGCCAGCAAAAGCTAACTTTACCTTAAATAATTTCAATTAATTTCAATTTTGTTTTATTTTGTTACACCTCATTTAGAAAATTTATAATTTCAGCATGCCCTAAAATGCAAAAATTTTTTTCGATTTAACTTCAAAAAATTGTTAAATTCATATTTTTCTATTTTATAATTTACTAATTATTGTCCTTTTTGTGCCAAAATTGCCGCCTGCTTATGAATGATCAGTGGATTTTATAGATGAACTTGTTAAAATATTAACTCAAATGGGTTTATAATTTAAATCAAAATTTGTCACGATTTTGTCACAACTAGTCTAGTTCTTTTTGATGATTGACAATTCATAAGCTGCTCATGCTGTAGCATTTTAGTCTTGTCTAGATCTTGGCCATGTGGAAAACATATTTATTTGCCACATGAACAAGGCGACAAGTTTGCCACATGAGCAAGGCTTTAGGAAGGATTTAGATAGGGAAAAAATCAATTTTGGTGTCCTAGGGTTACTCGAAGTCATTGGAATTCCTCTAAGATTCCACAAATTAAGAACTATCGCATTGAAGCTAACCTGAGCATCAGTTCATAAAAATCTGCGCAGATTCCCTTTCGCATTTAAGCTAACCTGAGCATCAGTTTATAAAAATCTGCGCAGTTTCCCTTATTTATATATTTCAGTTAATATTTTAGTTATTTATTAAAATTCAGAGGCCTAAATCAAAATTTCAAGAATTTTGCCATCTGGAGCAGACTGTGAGCTTTCGATTGATATATATATGTCCTAGGGTTCAACCTACCAGTCTTCCAATCAATTCGGTGACACGCAACCATGCAAAAACTCGATCACCCATTCATAACTAGGGCGCTGTCGCGCCCTAGGACTAGGGCGCTGTCGCGCCCTAGGACCTGAAAGCTGGCTTTGCATGGCGGCTGGTTGCTATTGGAGACCTGTTTTTTGCGAGGCCTGTTTTTGACGCTCAAATAGGCTTCCATTTCTTTTGTGCTTTTCAATTTTGGTTTTTTCATTAGTGCATTGAACCTATCTAAGTAACAATCCAGCCGTCAAAATTTATGATCTGATCAGAACAATCCGCCAGTGATCAATTTGCTGATATTTTTTGACACGAGGAAAGGGATTGCAAGAACGGGGAGACCGCACAAAGATTGTGGAATGCAAAACAAAATGTGCCTATCAAGAATGCACAAACCTTCAGAGTGTAGCTCAGTCGCCTTTGCGTTTCCTTGTCACTGGGCTGAGGCTTTGGCATGGCTGCTAAAAGGAAAAGAGGCATTGATGAGCCTTGTCCTGCAGATAAAATCGCACGTGCGGACATAACTCAACCTCTTTCCATCGGTCACCCATTAACTGTTGCCTGCGATAGTCACTTATATATGTGCAAAACTACCAGAAACATTTTTGAGAGATGTCTATGAAATTGTCTTGTACTATCAGAATGACGATTTTATTATCGATGGAAGTGACATGAGTGTCCTAAAGGTCTGGGTGCGGCGTTGGAGAATTCGTGCATGCCGTACGAGAAGCTGAGCAAGCTGGGCGAAGGCACCTACGGCGTCGTCTACAAAGTGCGCGACAAACGTGACGGCTCCATCGCCGCCATCAAGAAAGTCCCCATCGACATGTAACCTCTTCCTTTAACTCTTCCTTCTTCTCAAATCTTACCCTACTGAAGTGAAGTGGAGGGCGTTCCGGCAACGACAGCTCGGGAAGTCTGTGTGCTCAGCGACATCCAGCATCCAAACATCATCCGGTGAAATAGTGAGGCGCTAGGGATGACGGCGATGAAGACAGGGATGTAGGATGCTGGACGTGACGACGGTGAAACGGCAGATGTACGTGGTGTTCGAGCTGATGGAGCTGGACCTCAATGATTATATCCGCGAACAGGGACGTCAGCCCTTTCCCCTGCCCATCATCAAGGCTTGCTTCTTTATCCGCCTCTTTCTTCAATTGCTCCTCTTTCAGAGCCTCATGTGGCAGCTGACACGGGCCCTTGCCTTCCTCCACTCCCACCAAATCATGCACCGCGATTTGGTTCCATTTTCTTTCTCTTTTGCCAATGATTGTAATTGGCCAAGTGTCGTAGAAGCCGCAGAACCTGCTGCTGATACGGAGCTCAGGAACGCTGAAGCTAGGCGACTTTGGACTCAGCCGACGGTTCAGTCAAGCCGTTCTGCCCTACACCCCAGAGGTCGTCACCCTCTGGTCTCTTCCTCACTTCCTCCTCACCTTCGCTTCACCTCATATCTGATCCTCAACCTTTAGGTACCGATGCCCAGAGCTGATGCTGGGGGATTCCGGCTACACGGCCACGCTGGACATTTGGAGCCTTGGCTGCATCGTCGCCGAACTCAGCAACGGCAAACCATTCCTACCCGGTCCCATTCCCCCCTGCTTGCTACCATACATCACCTATTTCATCTATTTCCATTTCATCTATTCGGCCCTCCTATTCCAACTGCAGGTGAATCGGACATCCACCAGCTCTTCCTCATCTTTCAGCTTCTCGGAACACCGAACGAGAAGAATTGGCCCGGAGTTTCGCTCCTGCGCTACTATAAGGCTCTTTTTGACTAGTCGCCCATCATCCTTCCACCAATCATCATCTGCAATGGCCCAGGTAGAATTTCCGAAATGGAGCGGGAAAAAGCTGGACAGCGCACTGCCACTTCTGGACAAAGAGGGCATCGACTTCATTTCCGTTGCCTTCTCTGCCATCTTCTATGACGCAGAAGATGATGAGGAATAGAAGAGTGCAGCAATGCTTGCGCTACGAGAAGTTGCTGCGGATGTCGTCAAAGGAGGCTCTAGCTCACGCCTTTTTCACCGACGTCCGCCCCAACATTCCTCTCCTTCCCAAACCAGCTGGGGCCCAGGTTTCTCTTCTTCACTTCATCGTTTTACAGAGGTAGAATTTTCAGTTCATCCATTTTTCATAAAACTTCAAAAGGTAATTGAGCGTAGAGATGTGAATCGATGAATGCTTTTTGCAGTTTGGCTGTTGTAGGTTGCGGGAAGCAAGAGCAAATTGGCCAAGACTCCGAGCACACCGTGGGATCTATGAGAATGCCCTCATTTTCCCGCACATATGCGGCAATAGATCTAGTCCAATGTTCCTAGTCAGTTGGTTTTTGTTGTGTTATGGAGCTCAATCGAATTTCTTTCCAATCTTCATCAGCAGAAAGGAAACACTACAGGGAATGTATGCATGATAAAGCAAGCTTGCCATTGCACAGTGATTGTCACAGCGAAAGGTTAACAGTACACATTCATCGGCATGCGTAATGATCAAAAATGATTGCGCTTGAGCTTTCCAAACGAGTATGACTACCTCTAACATTAGCTTTCAACCAGATTAAGTTTCTCGAAAAGCAGCAAAAAAGGCACTCAAATGCTTTAGTTCATAACATTTTGCGTAATCCAACAAAAAATGAAAGTTCCCCTTGCAGGCAGGCCCTAGTTTTGAGACGGCGGGAGTTTTTGAGCATCTTGATTAGCTTTTTGAGTTTCCGGCTGGGCTGGCTGCGGCGGTTGGGTTGGCTTTTCCTTTGCCGTCTCTGGCATTTGCGGGGCCGGGGCTTTGGGCTCATCCTTGGGAGCTTGCTTGGTTTCGCTGACTGGAGGGTGATAATCGTCCAGTCCTTGGTCCTGTGACAGAAGCAGTTGGCAGTGAAACCAGGATTGGAAAGAAGGAAAAGGAAACCTCTTCGGCAGCCTTGTGGGCAGCATTGATGATTACTTTAGGGGCGATGTCTTTGCTGGGATCGGCGACAAAGCGAGAGGCAATGCCGTAGGGACGCAGGTGATAGATGAGGTACTCCATCACGTACATCATATTTGGGTTGATGTAGTGGAAGGAGACTGCGTGATCGCTGCAGCAGCCCATGCCCTGTCATATCTCGCCTATGCTTTCGTCACTCGTCAGAGGTGGAGTGGGAGGAGAACCTGCTGAATGGGGTAGTAGATGTACTGGAAGAACCAGAAGTTGGGGTCCACGTGGCCGGGGACCAGGTGATGCTCCGGGACGAAGGGCAGGAAGCGGTAGCGTCCTTCCGCGTCTCTCGAGTCACCCGCCTCAGGAGGAGGAGAGATTGGCCAGTCTTGGAAGAGGAGGAGGAGGAGGGAGACCTTGACGCCGATGTTCTCCAGACACTTGCCCATTTCTGCGTCCTCAGCCCCGGTGTGGTCCTTCTTGCACTTGGTCTCATCCGGCAACGCCTTCTCCACAAAGTCCACCAAGGCTTGCCGCGACAGCACATAGCCCGCACCTCCCGACATATACCTCAATCGCATTTCAGTTTCTCATATTTCGCGCCTTTTCACGCTCTTTCTCTCCATTCAGCACATTCACATTCACACAGGGACGGAAAACCTTGCCTTTGAGAGGGAAAGAATATTCCTTTTATTGAAAAAGCCAGGAGGTTAGGTAAGGATGAAAGCCAATCATGCCACCTAAAAAAGCGGAATAAGCGTGGGTTAAAAACGAAAGCGGGTTTTAGATCCGATGATTATGACCTGCTATGGCCGCAGTTCTGTGACGTTAATGGGAAATGCTAGAGCATCACAGTAGAAATAACCAGTTAGATCTTGACAAGAAAAAAGTGAACCCTTGTTTGGTGAAAGGCTTGAATTTGCAGCCAAAATAGACGGGTTCCTTCGGCGAATGCGGCAAAAGCATGTAGCGAAGGTTTTCCACTATGACATAGGTGTCATCGTCCGCCTAATTTCAGATCATTTGACTCGCGAGAAACTAATTCAGTTGCCATAAAAGGACCTTGATGAACCAATCGTAGTCATTAAGGTGGTGGTCGTAGAGATACTTGAAGGCTGCTTTCGTTTTGCCCCAGAGCCAATTTCGCCCTTCTTGCACATCCTGCAGAGCAGTGTTGTTCGATGCAAGTATTGGCAAGGGATTGGAATGCATACTAGTTTGACGGCGGGAAGATCTGCATCTTCTTCGCTGGACATGAAGACGTAGCCGTTACAGCGTTTCACCCAAGTAGCCTCAATTCACTTCCCTGATGGTAGGATGGCAAAGAGACGACAGGTTAAAGTACCTTGACATGTTTGGCTTTCTTATCGTGATTTTCCTTGCCGGTCATGATCCAGCAGAAGACGCGGACCTCCTTGGCGATGGCTGCAGCTACCGTGTCCTCTCCTGCATGTGCCACTTCCGACGCCTTGTGGAACTGGACTGCCTCCTTCGGCCCCTCCGCGTCCTTCAATCCCCACTCTCCCTCTTCCCATCCCGATAACTAGCCACGGAGAGAGCCGCCTTGAGATCCTCCTCTGAATGTGCGTCCCCTCCGTGCAGACTTCGCTTCTGTGCCACGTCCCCTTCTGACTCTATCCTTCGTACCTGGGGAAGGCGGGGGGTGGAGGTAGGAGGGATGAAAGATGAGAGATGAGAGAGGAGAGACCTGTGCTCTGGCAGCTTCCAGATAAGCACCGAGGTATAGGTAGGAGAGGCAGAAGCCGGCCAGAATGCCGACGGAGAAGTTGACGAAGAAGGCGCGGAAACGCGGCGCTGAGGTGGCCATCCTTCCAGCTATCTCTCCGCCTCTCCCACACACCCCTTCTCATCCACCCAACTTCACCACTCCTTCCCACTCTCCCATTACGCTTCAACTCCTTCCCTCTTAGCACAATAAATAATTACCTCGTTAAACCGAATCTAAACTCTATTGCTCCAATAATTTAATAAAATCCTAAATTCTTTCCCCTAATTCCTGAAAGTCATCGAGGCCTTGAGGCAGGGAAGCAAGAAGGATATGCGTGTAGAATTAATGGGGCGTCGTGGAAAGGCAGGACTGGGTAGAGATCCACGTGTGTGAAGCGAGGGTTGGGCGGGGGTTGCTGTGGAGGGAAAAAAGGGGTGTGCTGGGAAATTTGGTTCCTGGCAAGGCAAGGCGTAAGTCTGGGCAAATAAACTCAGCCACAGCCCTTCTCCCTCTTCCCCTCATTCCCCTCCATGTAGGTCTCTTATCCCTGGCCCCTGCCATCCTCTCCTGCCACCCTTCTCATCGTCAATCGTTAAGGGATGAGTGCGACATGCATACGCCCTCCCCCCTTTAACCCATTGTACCTTTGCACACATGCCAGCTGGCCCCCCTGAGTAAGTATTGAACGCATTCCCCCATCCGTTCTGCCCCAGAAACTGCGCAGTTTGCCCCCGCTCCTTCCTTTCAGGCGCAATGAACCTGAAAGAAGCTGACTTTGCTAAGTTCCGACAAGGAGGATGAAGCGAGTGAAGATTCCCAGCCAGGAAGAGTCCTCTACGTCCTCCGATGAGGAGGCTGGCCGTGGCGTCCCTCTGGAGTTCAAGCTCCGCAAGGAGCTGGAAGAGCGGAAAGCAGCTGCTGCTGCCGCCAGCCATGCTGCAGTTGAGCCGCCACCAGCCCCTACTACCAGCAATGTCCCCTCCAAAGGTTGCCAACTAGCGCCACTGGAAATTAGGAAATCTTACACGAATTACAGCTCCTGCGGAAGCCATGGACAAGTCAAAAGAGGGAGGAGGTGAGGCATTGTAGGAGAAGGTGATGAAAGAAGAGGGAAGATGAGAAATGGACTAGGTGGACTGGCGCTGCGTGCTGGGCAAGGCTCTGCGGTGCTGGTTAATCCGAGACAGAAGGGCAACCCCCTGCTCAAATACCTGCGCAACGTTCGCTACGAGTTTCGCCAGGGTATCAAAGGGGACTACGACCTTGGCTCGGGTTGAGGCCTCATCTATTTAACCGCTACTTCCCTTACCTGGGACTTTTCAGGTGCGGTTGCTCTCTTCATCTCCCTAAAGTATCACAAACGCAGCGGCGAGTACATTCACACCCGTTTCAAAGATATGGGCAGGAGCCATGCCTTGCAAGTTGGTTGCTTGGACTGCAGAACTTCGCTAAACGAACTAGTCATCCCTGATTTAGATTTTGCTGGTAGTGGAGGATGCGGAGGAGTCTGGTCAATCCGTAAAAGAACTCAGCCGATTCGCCTTCCTCTCTGGATTCAGTCTTATCTTGGCCCGCTCATATGAGGAGGCCGCTGAGTTATCCCCCTATCATCCTGCCTTTTCCTGCTCTAGTCCAACAGATCTAATCTAGGTACATAGAGCTCTATAAGATGGTGGAGAACAAATCTGCCAGTGCACTCAAAGCCTCCGATGCTGTTTGTTGCCTTTGCCTTTGCATGGCGTTTTGCTAGCAACTGTGCCCATTTTTGAGGCCCTGACGAAGAAGGAGGTGAAAGGCGTGGACCTGAGCTCCTTGAAGGACCCAGAGAAGGCGGCCGCCGTTCGATTCCTCACCTCCATTCGCAGCATCAATCGGACGGATGCTGTGCGCCTGCTCGATATCTTCGGATCCATCAAGGTCCTCATTTATTGTTGCTCCTTTCAATCCTTGAAGCTCTTGGTCCAGGCAATTTCGGAGAAGACAGAGGATGAGCTTAGCATCTGCCCCGGGATAGCCGGTTCCAAGGCCAAAAAGATTGTCCAGATTTTCAACGCACCATTCCAATAGCTTTCCAATTGTATGCATCTATAAATGATTAAATAAATCAAATAATTGTCCAAGTAAAGCTTTCGCTCCATCGAGAATGATCAATGAAGGTCTGTGACCCAGGAAAAACTGCCGCTACTAAAATAATGGTTGATGGTTGCAAAAACAAAAAAAAAAAATGGAACCCCCACAAAATGAATATAGCGGACAGACGGACGAAAAAGGGAACAGAACCCCCACCCCCCCCCCCCCCCCCCCCCGCCCCCGCCCCCCCACCCCACCCCCGCCACCACCCCGCCCCCCCCCCCCCTCGCCCCCGCCCCCCCCGCCCCCACCCCCCCCCGCCCCCCCCCCCCCCCCCCCCCCCCCCCCGCCGCCACCAAATGAAGAGGTGTAAAGAATGAGTTCGGATAAGCCAGAGGATGCGCCGGAGCACTGCCCTGGAACTCAGAGCGACGCCGCGGGCAAGGCCGAACCCTGTCAAGGTTCCTTCCACCTCCTTCCACTCAGCTCTTCCTTCTCTCACCTCACTTCTCACCTTTCCCGGCTGCCCGAACCAGTCCATCTGCTCCAGCGGGGAAGCTAAACAGGCTGGCCCCGACCCTGCCCTCATCGACATCCAGGACCGCATGAGCACCGTCAAAGGTCTCCTTTGCCATTACAACAGAGAATTGAGTTGAATATTGAGAATTTGAACTGAGGAAAGATGGGAAATGTGTTTGGCAGAGAAGATTCTGATTCTGAGCGGGAAGGGTGGAGTGGGAAAGTCGACGTTCGCGGCCACGCTTGCTCGGGCCCTGGCAGCCCCCGGCGATGCTCAGGTCGCCCTCCTCGACATCGACATCTGCGGCCCCAGCCAGCCGCGCATACTCGGCGCTGAGAATCAGCAGGTCCACTTCCGCTTTCCTTTCTCCTCCTCCTGCTCATTCTCAGCAGAAGAAGAGTGCAGGTGCACCAATCAAACAGCGGGTGGAGCCCGGTGTACGTAACGGAGAACCTGAGTGTGATGAGCATCGCCTTCCTCCTAGGCTCCAAGAACGATGCCGTGATCTGGAGAGGCCCGCGCAAGAACGGCCTCATCAAACAGTTCCTCAAGGCCAGCTCTCAGCAGCCCTTCTTGGTGGAGCAAATGAAGAGAGTGGGGCTTGAAGGACGTGGACTGGGGGGATCTGGACTACCTGCTGGTGGACACGCCGCCGGGGACTTCGGACGAGCACATGTCCCTGGTGCAGCTCCTCTGCGCAGCCAGCAAGGTCCGTGGTGCCATTCTCGTCACCACACCGCAAGAAGTCTCTCTCCTCGGTTCTACCATCCTCGATCCTCTCCACGCATTGCTTCTGGAGAGCTAATATGCATGTAGATGTTCGAAAAGAGGCCAACTTCTGCAAGCGCGTGGGGATCCCGGTGATTGGGGTGGTTGAAAATATGGCGGGCTTTGTCTGCTCTCACTGCCAGCAGTGCACCCAGCTATTCCCCCGGACCACAGGTTGCTCCACTGGCCTGGGGAGGGCAGCAGATGCATGGGTTGGTTTGAAGGTGGGGCGGAGGGAATGTGCGCAGAGCTGGGGCTTGAGTTCCTGGGTTCGGTGCCGATGGACCCGGCCTTGGCCACGGCTTGCGATGAGGGCAAGGACTTCCTCGCCGATTGCCCCAACTCACCAGCCGCCCTTGTCTACTCCAAAATCGCCCAGCAACTATCCAAACAGGCCTAGAACACCAACCTCCCATGATTCAAATTCAGCTCCTAAACTGACATGAGATTTGAATCAGTAGTATTGGCATTGCCAGCTTGCCAGCACAGTTTCTCATGAATAAATGTTTCTTAAGCTGCAATAAACAATTTATTCACTATGTCTTTTGCTGAAAGGGTGCAATTTTATGAAAAGCATTACGTATACGATTGCGAAAATGTGGTTGAAAAAGAATAAATGGAATTAAAAAATAGAGAAGTGATCATGTCGACGGGGAAGCGCAAGCTGCGGGTAAGCATTGTCGGCTAAAAAGGCGTGGTCCCGCCGAAGCAGAATGGAGCGTGTAGTCGTGACGGGGATTGGTCTGGTGACGCCGCTGGGATGCGGGGCGGGCAGAGTTTGGCAGAGACTCCTCAACGGAGCCAGCGGGATAGTGGCCCTGGCCCCGGAGCCCCCAGTCCTGGCCCAGCTCCCTGCTCGCATCGCCGGCCTCGTCCCTGAGGCTGCTCAGGAGACCCAGCTCAATTCCGGTACCTAGCTTAGACGCTTTGGAATGAAAGAATTAGTCCCCATCCTCGCTTGAAGGCCTGTGGAGGCAGAAGAAAGTGGGCGGTCGGGCGGAGAGCAGGGCGGCGCATTTTGCCCTCCTAGCTGCGGAGGAGGCCTTGCGAGATGCTGATCTGGACCTCAGCTCACAGATTCGCAAAGATAACACTGGTTTCCTCGCTTAGTTTGAAGATTAGATGAAGGAAAATGTTGGGTGGGGCCAGGAGTGGCAATCGGATCCGGGATCAGTGACCTGGAGGAGATCGTGGGAGCGGGTGAGATGGTGGCTTCGGGGAAGGGGAAGCGGCTGAGTCCGTACTTCGTCCCGCGCATCCTCACCAACATCCCCGCCGGCCTGGTGAGCATGAAGTACGGCCTGCGAGGGCCCAATCACTCCGTCGCCACTGCTTGCACCACCGGCGCCCACGCCATCGGCGACGCCTACAATTTCATCCGTCTTCGTATGTGCAATGTTAGTTTGCCCAACTTTCTCTTCCTCCATTTAGCCATGAATGGAGCCTATTTGAGGCTATGCTGGCAGGAGGGACGGAGGCATGCGTGAACGCCATCTCTTTGGCCGGCTTTAGCAGGTGCAGGGCTCTGGCCACTAGCTTCAATGATCAACCCCAGTCCGCCAGCCGCCCCTTTGACAAACGTTGCTTCCTCACTTCTCCTTCTTTTCACATCCCACCTTGACCTTCAACTCAAAACCAGGACGGGAAGGCTTCGTGATGTCTGAAGGGGCGGGCCTCCTCGTCCTGGAGTCCCTCAGCCAGGCCAAGGCCCGCCGCGCCCCGCGCATCTACGCAGAAGTCCTGGGCTACGGAGCCTCCGCCGACGCCTTCCACCTCACCGCTCCGGATGAAAGTGGCGGCGGGGCTCGTCTGGCCATGAGTCGTGCCCTCGGCTCCCTGTCGCCAGCCTCCGTCCACTACGTCAACGCCCACGCCACCTCCACGCCGGCCGGGGACGCCGTGGAGGCGGACGCCATCGCCGCCGTCGTGGGCAGCCAGGCCCTCGTCGGTTCCGTCAAGGGCGCTCTGGGCCATCTGCTTGGAGCTGCTGGATCTGTGGAAGCTGCCCTGACCATCCTAGCCCTCCACCATGGCCGCCTCCCGCCCAACCTCAACCTAGCAGAGCCGCTGGACACTGCCGCCAACCTGCTGCCCGGCCAGGCTGTGGACTTCCCGCCGGTGGAAGGGCGGAGAATGGGACTGAGCAACTCTTTCGGCTTCGGCGGGACCAACGCCAGCCTCCTCTTCGCCTCACCCGCGGAATGACCTGCGGACTGGCAGGTGCTGGCTCTTCACGGCTACATGCAGAACTGCGACATATTTCGCGTGAAGACGGGAAGCCTGCGCAAGCTGCTCAAGGCCGACGTTCAGCTGGGTCCTGTCCGCTTGTGATTCTGCTATCATTTCGCTCTCTTTGCATGGCGATAATCGGAGTTGCTGGCGGGAGAGTAGAATGAGAAGCAGAATGCAGAGTACATAAGCGCAGAGCATTCGGCAAATCTGACAGCAGACCATCTGTCTGGCGACTGCGATGAGGGAGACGGAAATCAGGATCCCAGAGGTTCCACCCCTCAACTACTCTCAAGCAAAGACTGAAGAATTCTTAGCTTCTGCAGGCTGGTGGTTTTCTCAGCCCGGCAACCGATTCCACTCCACGCACCAAACTTCTACGGCGGACGGTTTTCAGCACTCCGTTCAACAAATTCAGCGCTACTGGCTAGAGCAGGCTACCTTTACACTTATTCCTGGTTGTTGGATTGTTGTGAGAACTTGGTCAAATGAAGGGTCCTTTCGACGGTATTCTTGGCTTCAGCCAGGGCGCTTGCCTTGCATTCTTGCTTTGCATGATGGCTCAGCGGGGAGGTAAATCCTTAGTCTTAACTTACTTTGTAACAAAAATGACGGAGGTGCAGAACTGGATGAGGGTTTCAATCCACGCTTCGCTATCATCATCGCCGGTTTCGAGAGCAAGTCCGAGGTGCACAAGAGCTACTACGATGGCGCCAAACTCACCATCCCAACCTGTCACATCATCGGAAGCACGGATCGCGTCATTGCTCAGGGTTCACATCCTTTCAAACTGCTTTGCGGCACTAATTGTGAACGGCGTTTCTAGAGCGAGCAGATGCCTTGGCAGCTTTGTGTGAAAACGCCCAAGCTATGCATCATCCAGGAGGCCATTTCGTACCCACCCTCACCTCTTTCAAGAGCCAGATTCGCCAATTCCTTGCTGCTTTCCAATGAACGTGCATTTGATCTTCATCTGCCTTTATTCGGTGTGATAAGTATTCCAATTGAAACCAATCGAAACAAAATTGACACAAAAAACACCCGCCAGCACTAAGCTCATTAGGAAACCGGAAGGAGACGATTAGTAGATGGATGACTAAGGAATCTTGAAGTAGATATCGGCTTACAATGGCATTGACTGTAGCAAAACAAAGCCCCTAAAAAGGTGGGAGTGATAGGGGATGTTATTGCGTTTTGCGCTCTTTCACAGAGGGACGGCAGTAGGAGCGGACGAAGAACTGAGCGAACAGGATGAGGTAGGCCGTGTACAGCACTGCTTGGCCCGCCATTGCTATCTGCGGGTTCTCGCAGGAACTTCCATCCACTGCAACTCCCACTAGTCCCTGGCTGCTAGAATATGCTTCTGTGTCTGGAACCATTGAAGAGCTGTAGCTGGGGAAAGACGCGGTTGAGGACGTCGGCGGTGATGTAAAGGCCGACGAGGAACTGGAGCATTTGGAGGCTGGTGATGGCGGTGGCCAGAGGACGCGGAAGGCGGACTCCGAGGGCTCTGAGTGTGAAGTAGGAGTACATGACGGCGTGGACGGCGTAGTTCATGCCCACGCCCCACCGCATCCCGCTGCAGTTGCTCGTGTACGTCACCCACATCCACACCATCACCGACACATGGTGGAACCTAAACCCAGAACATATATCCACCTCGCATACTCTTCACGCAGGCTTCAAGTGGCCAACCAGTGGAGGAAAATGACAGGCCTTTTGCGGAGGATCAAAAAGGCGGTGTCGCCCAACTCCACCAGCTTGGACAGGACGAAGAGAAAGGCCCAGAAGCCAGTTTCTCCCTTCACTGGCTCTCATGTCAGTTAAGTTTGGCGGAAAAGGGAAGGGTGACCTGGAAGTAGGAGTCGGAATAGCACCAGCTGCCCACAAATCCTCGCGCCCTCACCCTGTTCACCATCTCCGGCACCAGCACCCAGCTTCCTGGCCAACGCTTATCTGTCCATTTCAATTGAGCAAACTCATCCGACATGAAACCGAGCCAACTGAAGACAGTCAACGAGCCATTCCACAACGCCAACAGTTTATCCAACTTCAAGGCTGGCCTATCCTAAGACCAGATATCATTCTATAAAAGTGCAGGGAAGGTTGCAGGATAGGGTAACCTTCATGAAGTAGGGGCCAAGGAATACGGCGACGATGTAGATGAAGCTGGCGGAGAAGCAGAGCGTCCAATTGGCACTCGTCCACGCTTTCCCATCCTCGTAGCGAAAGCTGGAAGACGGACCTTGAAGAATCTCCACCAGCCCGCCCATTTTATACCCTTCTAGCTACAAAAGATCACCTATCCGCTTGTTTGCGAAAAGGGCTTGTATAAGAAAGACGACGCACACGCCAGAATGATTCAGTCAGGCCATGCACAAAAGCTGATGAAGCATTTGCACAGGGAAAGGAAAGGCGTGGTTGTTGAAGGTATGAAGGCCTGGCAAACCAGTCTACTTTGCACCTTACACCTTGCAGTCCAATAGCGGCAAAAAAAACCTTATCTCCCCGCTAACAAGCCAGCCCAAACACTCGGTCTTGTATTTTGTGCCTATCGGGGGACTCAATCAGCTGAGACAGATTAAATCACCTTTTGACCAGAAATCTGACTCAAAATCTAAATGACTCAAAGTAGAATTTGTTTAATGGATTTGACAATTAATTGTTAGTTAGTTATTAATTGTTCTAATACCGGCGCTGATGTGCTTTGATAAAATAAAAATGCATTTTTAATAGTTGAACGACTAAAAGACGATGGAATGGGGCAAAGGAAGTGCATACGTATTCGGTGAACCCGGTGAACTATGCAAGCACAAGTGCGCGTGATGCAGTTTAGGGCATTTGCAAATTCCTCAGCTAGAATAGCTATAGATCACTGCCACCCAACGATTAACATGAATATATGGTTCAAAAGTAACAAATTGCGATACTTCCATTTAAAGACTTGTATTATTGGAGCAACAATAATTCATGAATCTTAATCATATTCGTGATGATATTATAGGTCGAAAGTTATTTTTTCTCAATGACTGAGCTGAAATTAAAAAGGACTAAATTGTGAATAAATGGCTAATCTACGAGTTCTAAATAAATGGACATAATGTAAATAGGAAATGCAAAGAAACAAAAAGATTGCGGAAAGAAATAGCACACAAAGCAATGCAAAGATTAGTCTATCTGAATGCAGAGCGTTTTGATGGGGAAGCCGAGGGCTGTCTGCAAAGCCAGCAGGACCTCCTTCTCCTCCTCCTTCACCAGGCTCACCACATCCGCCTTCCGCTCCCCGCTGAGCCAGGCGAGCCTATCCATTTTACTCCTTCCGCCACTGATAGGCTAGATGGACTAAAGTTGGACCTGTCCTGGTATTCCGTGGGCGTCTTTGGGAGGGAGTGGTTGAGGAGGACGCGGAAGCTTCCCTGGGGCACGCTTCCCTGCTCCTTGTCGACGACAATGACCGGCTTCTCTGAGTTCTTCTGCGGTGGCATTCGTGATACGCATATATGCTGACAATGAGCTTGAGAGTAGTACAAAGGGAAGCTCCACGCCGATGGTGTAGGGGAGGAATAAAGAGGGCATGTCCAAGACCTCCTCGACCTCCACTTTTTCCAGCTCGTCTCCTACGAGAATGAGGCTTTTCCGCGTTGGAAGCTCGCGCAAAAGCTGGGCCAGACCCCGTTGGCGTTGGTCCTCCTTTGGACTCCTTTTTTCTCCATCCTTCTTTCCAATCACGGCCAGTGAACCTTGGCGAAGTAGGAGTATTTTTCCGGTTTCCGGAGGCAGATGCAGTGGTGGCTGATGATTGGTGGACCTGGCTGACCAGCGGGGATGCTAAATCGCGTGGTCTTTTTGATGGTGACGATGTCGTATGGGATGTAAAGGCGCATATCGTCCGCCACCTCTCGCGCCGCCGTCAAGAAGGCCTTCAAAAAGGTTTGCAGTAAAGCTACTTAGTGGGGGGGGTTGACTAGCTGACCTGAGGGCCGATGGTGCTGCGGAGGTCGAGCTGCTCCTTCACCACGTCTCCCATCCCATCCGCCAGCATCTCTCTATGCCCAGCAGAAGCAGTGCGACCACCTCTTTTCCTGCCATGGATATCATTCATAGGATTGAAGCAACAGAAATAAGAGGTCCACTGCATCTGATTCGAAGTGGATAGGGCCGTATGGCGCGAGTGAGGCTGGGCAGAGTGGCGAGGACGACGTGGACGTTGTCGGGAATCTCCGGCTCTCTTTCCCACTCCCCCTTCTTGACGAGGCCTGCGCAGAGGAGGTTGAGCGGGGCGGCCAGCGACACCAGCTCCCTCCGAACCTCCCCCAGCTCCAACTCACTCCGCACCACCACCAGGCCCTGAAAACCGGGCTTCAGAGAGTGAGAGAAAGGATGGAAGAGCTGGTGGCGCCTACCATGCTCTCGTCCTTCGCTCCATGAATGCGTTGAAGGAAGGCGGCGAGGAGAGCGGTTGTGGCGTTGTTGTGATGTTGCAGGGACTGGTTGATGAGGAGAATGGAGCGTCCTTGTGTGGCGGGCGGAAGAAGGAGGCGGTGTAGGTGAGTGGGTAGGTGGATGGGGATGGAGCCGAGGCTGTCCACGAGGGCGTCGCTGAGGCCGAGTTCCTTGAAGCTCTCTGCTCGCTTGTACTCCTCTACACTCTTGCTTCCATACAGGTTCAAGCTGCCTTCGCCCCAGCCGTCCCAGTCGGACTGCAAAAATTAGGAGGTTATGATGAAATAGAAAGGCCAAGAAAAGAGCTTGCCTCGAATTCCTCGCAGTCGTGGTCGGAGGCGGGATGGAGTTTGTCCAAGATGGATGCAGCTCCTGAGCGTGCCATTGCTGATCCTCGGACGATTTTGGGGAAGGAAGGTTTTTGATCTGGGTGTAGGTTTGAGGCCTTTGAATGTTGTGCGCTTGTGGATGGTTTTTGGGCGCAATACTGTTTGGCATGCCAACAAAATTCATTCGTGGCCACAGTTGTTTTGTTTGCTGTCTCTATTTTGGCTGCTTCTGATCGTATTCGACATAGAAAAATACATGGAAGGCAAAATACAGCCCTAAGCTAGCATCAAAATTGGACAAAAAATTTCAAAAAAAATATTGAAACTAATTTGAAATTCGGAATTCAATTTATTCCTACTATTGCAAAATAAGTAGTTGCCGTTATGTTTGATATTTTAAATGAAATCTATTTTGATCTTTTGTTTTTGATCTATTAATATTTTGATATGGTTTAGAAAGGAAATAGGTTCATTTAGTGACAAAAAGTCTTTCAAACGTCAAATTTTCACCATTTCGAGTTGTCATCTTGTACTTTATCCGTCTGGCCATACGTCGCTCGCGACAGTTAACGCAATCTCGTTCTATTTTGCTTTTTTGCATTCGCTTATTCCATTTAATTGTTTTCTATTTTTTTAAAAACAAGCCATGCTGTAAACATGCTAAGACTTGATTTATCTAGGTGTTCCAACTGTTCGTCAGAAAGGATCATACACAAAAAATAGCAGCGTTCCACATTACTCCAATATTTCTTCCATTGTTGCTTGGCTTCGTAAACTAGAAGAGAAGTACTCCCAATTGTGGACGCTGTGCCCCATAATCTTTTGTAAATATATTCATTATTGAGCTCACAGCGCTGATTTGAAAATTTGGTACATGCTGCGTGAAATGGATTGATTTTAAAATTTTGACTGCCACGGATTCAAAAATTATTTTAATTGCCTGCTGTTTTAAGACAATATAAAGGATACCTTGGCCTAACTTGCGACAAAGTTTGAACAAAATATGTGCACGCAAACGTGAATAAACTTCGATTAGATATCGGTTGAAAACATCCTACCCCCCAGTAATCATAATGCACAATTTCAAAAGTTTCTTTTGGGGAATTTCGTTGTTAAGTTATTTGTGGAATTCTGTGCCACACAGAGGACCTGAAAACCATTTTATTTCTCAACTTAGCCGTGACCGAGCTGGAGCTAAAGAATACCTGAGAGAGGAGGAGGAGGGAAATGAGGGAGGCGAGGAATGCGTGATGGGGAGGCGATGATTGGAATGCTTGGGGTGGAGGAGGGGAAGGTAGGCGATCCAGATGGGCGGCAAGGACGCGGCATAATGGGATGGACGGACGGACGGAGGTGACAGGCTGGAGCAAGGGACGAGGGAAGGGCTGGAACACAATGCCTCCTCCGCCCTACCCTCACCACACAATGGCCAATCAGTCCCGCACCGGACAGCAGAGAACAGCACTGCTTTCTCCTGCACCACCAATCAACGCTCCCTTCCTCTGCCCCCCTCAACCTCCCTCCCCACCGGCTTCCTCCACTGCACCCCTATGCCTTTTTTCCTCCCCCAAGGCCGGCATAAAATGGGCCCGAGGAGGCAGTGTTCAGCCAGTGTGCAGTAGGCCTCCAAAGATGTCCAAGGCAGACGGCTTCAACACGGCCAGCCTCTTGGCAGCAGGCTCGGGCGGCCTGTGCCTCGTGGCCGGTGTTTGGAGCCTCATCTTCATCCCCCTCATCTTCAACGACTCCAACGACCTCCACGACACCATCATGGCCGAAATGGCCGACTTTCGGGTGACTGTCCCCGCTTCTTCTTCTCGGCCAACATCATATGGCCGTTTGAAGGCACAGGCGGAGGATCTGTGGCGAGAAATGCTGCTGGCTGCTGTGCCGAAGGAGGCGCGCAAGGCTCAGAGTTTCCAGAGCCAGAGCTTCGCCCAGCTCCTGCTGCGTTCCAAGCGCCAGTTCGACGGCCCAGTTTGCCGTTCGTGCCGCCACTTTCAGTCCTCTTCCCTGCTGCAAAGCTCATATTGGCAACAGGCTGCAATGCGCTGAACCTGTGCCCGAAAGGACCGCCCGGCCCTCCTGGACTTCGCGGCATGGACGGTAGGCCTGGCCCTTCCCTAATTGCCGCCTTCTATCGTTCACGACTGGCTACAGGCATGAGCGGGATGGACGGGGATCGAGGGAAGCCGGGTCAGGACGGACGCAGCGGGCCCTACCTCATCAACGAAGGCGACGGTTGCGTCAAGGTTCCCACTGCGGCTGACCTGGAGGGCTCGGGCTAAATTTCCTTCTCTTGCTAGTGTCCGGTGGGGCCGCGAGGGCCAGCAGGAGGCAGAGGTTTCCCGGGAAGCCGAGGGCCTCCCGGCCAAGCGGGTCGAGACGTCTTTGGCGATGAGTTTACCTTTGGACGCCCTGGGCCTGCTGTTTTTTGCCTTTTCTCACCACTTTGGACAAGGCTGCTCATTTTCTATTTTGCTGCTTAGGGGCCGGATGGAAATGCTGGACAGTCCGGTCGGCCAGGCCTGCCCGGACCTAGAGGCAACGATGGTTACAATATTTTTCACACCCATTTTCTTCACCCTTTTTCATTCTAAATATCCCTGAATTCTTGCCAAAAGTTGGCTTCAGTTGATCTTCTTCCTATCCAATAATTCAACGTAGAATTAATTTTGGAATTATGTTGAAATCGAGGTGGGGTAGGGATGGATGAATAGGATTGTTTGAAGGGCGTGATGGAATGATGGGTCGCGGGCCTCCGGGGCGCAAAGGACCGCCTGGACGTCGTGGCTCGGCCGGCTCTTCTGGAAACCCTGGCACTCCCGGCTTCGGGGTTCCCTTGCCTCTCCATCAAAGCCTCCCTCTCTCACCTTCTACTCACCCAGTCTCGACCGGGCCCACCGGGTGTGATCGGGCGACGGGGAAATCCCGGCTTCCCTGGAAGGAATGGCAACATTGGAGGCCAAGGCTCTCCCGGCACCGTAGGCAACGACGCCAAAGTCTCACCCCCTACTCTTACTTTTCTCTCTCCCCGCATCAAATGGAGAACTGCAGTATTGCCCGTGCCCGGTGCGTAGTCAGTTCCTGGACGATCCGCTGGAGGCTGATGCCCGCTCCCGCACTTCCCTCACCCGCTCCTCACGCAACAAGGAGACGCGCTCCGGCAAACGCCGCCACAAACTCTTCCACAAACTGCGCCAGTGATCTCCTCCTATCCCACTTTCCCTTTCTGCATCCAGTTGACCTGATTCGGAGGAAAAAAGGGAGCAGAAAAAGTGGCTTTGCAAGGCAAGACAGGCGAAGAAGGGCATGAGAACTGGCCGCGGGGTAAGGAGTGAGGAGTGTAGTGGGGCGAGGAGTAAGAAGGGGGCGGATGGCTGAGGAACTGGAATGGGTGGAGTGATGCGTTTCTTCCCAGCGTTTCGGGCGAAAGGCCATCGTTTCCATATGGCCTCATAAGAGGGCCAATTTGGCCCTAAGAAGTTGCCCTGGCAAAGCCGGATTGATGCCTGGCGGGCTCGGGCAGGCATAAATAGACGACAACCACGGGGCACTTTGCCTATCCTCTCTTTGTCCCTCTCTCACTCCCAGTCAACTCACAAGGCCAGAACGGAGATGGGGAAGCACAGCTTCGACGGCCCCACGGCCATCATCAACGTCTCCCTCGGCCTCAGCCTCGTCTGCGCCTTCCTCACACTCACCTTCGTCCCCCTCATCTTCAACCAGAGCCAGGAGCTGCACACCTCCATCTCCTGGGACATGAGCCAATTCCGCGTTCCTCTTCCTTCCCAGCGGAGGCGGGAGTGTACAGAAAAAGTGTACAGGAGACGGCGGAGAAGCTTTGGGCGGAGATGCAGGCGCAAATTCTGCCACTCAAGCCAGCGCCACACTTCCGCAGCTTCGCCGATCTGGTGCGACGCAAGCGACAGAATAGCATCTGCTGTTTCCTCATCCTTTCTTCCTTGCCAGCAGAGTCGCAGATGGACATTATTTCAGCTTGCAATGCACAGAACTTCTGTCCAAAAGGCGCTCCGGGTACGAAGGGAGAACCCGGCATGGACGGTTAGCCTTGCACAGTAATTGGTCCGAGAGGTGTGAATGAAGTGAGACATTTGAAGGGATGAACGGAATGGACGGGGATCCAGGGAAGCCGGGCAGAGAAGGTCGTCTGGGGCCATTTGACGTATTCATTCTTTTTGCCGCCTCCAATTGGCCTTTGATGAGAAGAAGAGAGCAGATAAACGAAGAAGACGGCTGCCGCAAGTGTCCCGCTGGCCCGCCCGGCCCCACTGGCCAACCGGGCCCCAAGGGAGAGACTGGGGAGGAGGGACCAGTCGGCGAGGACATCATTGGAGAGCCCGTACCTGCACCGCAAGGACCTCCTGTACTATTTACGCTTTTCAAACCTCCTCTTGTCAAGCTTTTGAATTCAGGGCGACGACGGGGACCCGGGGCCCGCAGGAGACAAGGGTCTGCCAGGAATCCCGGGAGAAGACGGTCAATCTAGATAGCTGGCCAGTTGGGGCACAAAGAAGAGAAAAGGAAGGCTGTAGGCGAAGATGGAGAGACAGGGCAGGGCCCACCGGGTCAGCCAGGCCCTCTGGGTGCTCCCGGGCCCGAGGGTGAGCCTGGGCCTGCGGGAGACGACGGAGAGGAGGTTCAGCTCATTTCCTTTTCCACTCTGACAGGCATCAAACGAGGGTCCAACTGACAGGCTAGGCCAGGCCCCCCGGGCCCTGAAGGCCCCGAGGGTTCGCCGGGAGAGCCTGGAGAGGATGGGGAGCCCGGAGAGGGCGGCACGCCGGGCGGCACCGGCAACGATGCCCGGGTAAGAGGAGGATGGTTTGACAGGGCTTGTGGGGGAGAGCCAGGGAATGATTGCAGTACTGCCCGTGCCCGGAGCGGAACGAGTTCGTCAACCTGTCGCTGAACCGGCGGGTGAAGGACACAAAGCCCGTCAAGAAGGTGCTCAGTGCCCGCAAGGCTGCTGCACTCAATCGCCAGCGGGCCAGGTCCAAGCTGCTCAAGCGCCTGGTTCACAAGACCCAGAAGGCCAAGCTCAAACGCAGCTAGACTCCCCATGCTCACAATGTATTCTGCTATTGTGCTTTGTCATTCGAAATTCGAAAGACTGGCCAGTGATTAGATCCTGCAATGGCGTTACTGAACCGCCTCCTCTGGAGAATGGAGGCATTCAACAGATAAATGCACACAAGAAGGCATTGGGGCGTGAAGAAGAAGAATAGGCGTGTAAACAAATTTGGAGGGAAAAGAAGGCTGGCGCAAAAACCGCGCAAATTTCCTGCTGTGCCTGCTGGCTCCTCCTGAAAACCAGGAGCAATTGACGCTTCACTTCTATCTTGGCCTAGAATCCCTAGAATACTTTTTGGCAAAATGACGGAGGTGGAAACGCGTAGCTCCATCACCCTTCGCGGCTCTGCACAGATGGTCTCCGAGTTCTTCTGTTTCTTTTCTAGCCATCCTCGTCTCGTAGAAGAGAGTGAAGGGGTGCTGGGGTGTACAGATTTTGGGCTGAGCAGTGTGCTGTACCAACGCGGCGTGTATCCGGGCAGCCACTTCGAGCGGAGCAACAAATACGGCCTCTCCATCCAGTTGCCAGCCGATGAGAAACTGAAAGCCTTCATCCTTCCACTCATCGACCAAGTTCAAGGTTAGGCCAGCTCTACACCTCCTCCCTCTCCTCCAGCCGACCTAACCAGCCTTGCTCTGCTCAGCTTGGCTGGCTGAGAACAAGCTACGTCGCTTGGTACTGGTGATTGCGGAGGTGGGGACGGGCGAGACTCTGGAGCGCTGGCAGTTCGACGTGGAGGCGGACGAGAATGCTCCCAACGAGTTTTTCGCTTCCTCCATCATCCATTTCTATCCTCTTCCAATCCTAGGACGAACGGGGTCTCCTCTAAACCGGAGAAAAAGATCAGGCAGGAGATCGGTGACGTCATCAGGCAGATCACCGCCTCCGTCACCTTCCTCCCTCTACTGGAGCACCAATGTTCCCTGCCCCTCTCTCTGTCCATACACACTGCATCTGATGGGAGGAGGTTGAGGTTCCTTCGACGTCCTGATTTACACGAAGAAGGGGACGGAGGAGCCGGTGGGCTGGGCGGAATCGGGGCCCAGGATCATCACCAACTCCGAGTCCGTCGATCTACGCTCTTTCACCACCGGCATTCACGCTGTCAAAACAAAGGTTCCGTCCCACCTACTCCAACGCACACATTTTTAAAACCATATTTCACTTCAGGTCACCTTCAAAAGCGGCGATTCGGATTTGTGAAGCAATGCTTTTCTCTTCTTGGCATGTGGCATAGTAGCTGGTGTTTCGCTGATTTTCTCGACGTTTCTGTACAAATTGTGTAAGGTTTTCTATCCTGAGAAATACAACTGGAGAAGCAAACTGAACCCTAACGCAGGATGCAGCATGATTCAAGGCAAAATAAACAGAGCATGAGCTATAGACAAAAGCCCCGGACCGATGATGTGCGCTTTAAGTCAAGCCTGGTTGACACACTTCTCTTTGCTCAGTCCGCGGATTTGGCACTTCCCATCCTCCCCCTCAGCCTCCGAGGCCTTAAAAGTTGAGTTGAATCGCAGAAGAATCCTGAATCCCAGTGCCTCCAGGCACCATGCGCCAACTTTGCATCGCACTCCTCCTCCTTGCAACAGGTTCTCTTCCTCTCCATGCCATGCAATACAGGCGATGATGGAAGCAAAGATGGTAGATGGGTGTAGGTGAAGCGACGGATGTGAAATGCTGGCGCTGTGCATCCCCGGAGCTTCAGACCAGATGGCAACTCACCGGCTTCCCCGCCCCTTACACCGATGCCGACCTCTTCTTCGAGGCACTTATTTTCCCTTTTCTCCCCTTCTCACCTCGCTCATACTTCCACAGCGCTCAGGATTGTGGCAAAAGTCTCTGCACTACAGCCACCGACACTTGCACCAAGCCCAAGTCCGATCCAAAGTCTTGCAACGACGTCTGCATCGAACTGCTCATTCAGGACCCCAGCATCTTCGATTCCACCCGTCTTTTTCCTCTCTCACCCAGTCTTTCTCACCACCTTTCGAGCTATAGAGCCAGCTGGAACCGATCAAAAGCCGAAGCTGAAGAATCTCATCGTTCGCGGCTGTCACGAAGAGCTGATGGGCTACCAGTTGGAGCCCCCGGAAGTGACACAGGTCACCAATGGCGCCGTTACCAAATTCGGCGTCTACGCAGATGTACCCAAGCTGGACCCCAGCAATACCGTCCCATTCCACCCCTCCTTCTTCTCCTCTGCCCCTTTCACTGCTCCAACCTCTAGGCCGCAACAGTGAAAACCAAAACTGCCCTCGTCGTCTGCAAAACGAATCCCAACAATGCCGCGGAGGCCTGCAACTTCCACGAAAACGCTCTCTACGGCAGCACCAGTCTGTCAGAAGAGCAGTCCATGAGTTGCCTTTCCTCCCATCCCATCCATCCTCTCACAACTCGGCCGCTCTGCCTCTAGCAACGAAGTGCAACCTGTGCACTAAGACGGGCAACACTCAGACCTGCGCTTCGGGTGGCTGTACGGGGAAATTCTGCTACAAACAGGCCGGCTGGCTCGGATGTCCTTTCTCTGCTCTTTCCTCTCTTCCCTCCTCTTTTCACTGCATGCATTGTTGGCTAGGGGACTGGGTGGAGAGCAAGGGATGCGCGGCCTTCAACTTCCTCACCAAAGACAGCGACGACGTCTGCGTCAACCTCAAGTACAACACCTACATCAACACCTTCATTGCACATATCAAGCCTCGTCGGAAAAGGGCCACCCTCGTCTTTGACGCCAAGGTTCATTTTAGTCCACACCACTACTGTCATTTGGAAGAAACCTTAGATGTGCATCTGCAAAAGCTCCAACTGCAACGGAGGCTCAGCTCTCTTCGCATCTACCATCCTCCTCGCTGCCGTTTTTGCCCTCGCTCCAGCCTAATCCTTTCACCTCTTTTTCCACATCATATTTGGCGCACATCATCTATTTGGTCCTCTCTTCTTCGCCTCACTGCATAATATTTGTCTTCATCTATTTGGAAAAGCTTTTGATTGTTTCTTCGAAAGCGGAGAACATGAAAGACGCAAAAAGCCAACAGATTGGGCTGTCTAAAGATTGTTGCAAGATAGATTGCTGAGGCGGCGATCCTCGGTGTCAGCCTTGAGGACTAGGAGACGGCCGTTGGAGGAGTTGGGGAGGAGGGAGTTGCGGGGGGCGGGAGGGGGAGGGAGGGGTCCCGCCAAGCAGGGCACAAACACTGCCCCTGCCAGACTACGGAAGCGACGCGAGCAGAGCAGGAACAGGAAGAAGGGCAGCGCCGCGTTGGTGAGCGAGGCGAAGTTCCCGAAGTCCACCAGCACTGAGGCACCGCTCAGTGGAATGGACACCCAAAGACCCGCTACCACTCCCACCGGCATCTACAATTCACCCCCAGCCTCCCTTCACCCTTCCTTCCGCCGGTGGAGGGAACCTCTAGGAGAAGATGGGAGAGGGTGGTGGCAAGGGCAAGTCGGATGACCACCTGACGCTCCAGCGAGGCGGAGGAGAATCGATTCTTGCGGAACAGTCGCATCCACAGCGCCCACGCACAATAGGCCAGGATCCCCAGTGGCAACAGGAGGGCGAATATGAAGTGGAGCCAGGTGGAGACCATGGCATAACTCTGGTACTCTGCAACGTCGAATTCTCCTCTGCCCTTTCAAATGAGAAGAGGATCTGGAGCGACCTTTGCGGAACTTAAGTGTCCAGAAAGGGTGGCTGGGTGAGCAGAGGATGGGCTGCTGGACGATGAGTGGCTGGAGCTCAAGGAGGAGGGCGGAGACGGCGGCGGCGAGGACGAAGCTGTGAATCTCCAGCCAACTACGGCTGCTCAGCGGACACACTACCAACAGCAGCTGCTCCACACCCACCCCCACCGTCATCCTACACCCAACCTCCCATCAACTCTTTTCGCCTTGATGGATGCGGATGGGACCAGTTGGCGATGGTGCTGAAAGTGTTGGCTGCGAAGGAGACGCGCGGGAGGGAGGCGAAGTAGAAATCCGCCCATTCGTAGGGATCCGAGGCTACGTGGAAGATGAAGTTGGGGATGAGAGCCAGCAGAAATCCCTGCAAACCTCCTCATTCCAACTGGGCCGAGAATTGATGCCAGGGCTTACAGTGTTGGCTAAAGCTTTGACGAGGAGGAGGCGAACGGCGGGAACACTGGAGAGGTATGGGTGGAGGTAGAGGATGGAAGCGGCCACGTTCCCGCTCACCCCCAGACCCAGGAGGAGTGGATAGTAGTGGGAGTAGAGACTCTCCGCCAGCCCTCCCTCTACACTACGCCCCAGGCTGCAGTTGCGCCCTTCCAACGCTTTCATGCCCTCCTCCTCCCCTGCAAACTTCATTTCTGCATCCCATGAATGGGCTTTGGGTAGACGGCTAAAAAGGTAGCCGCAAAGCGTGGGAAGAAAAAAAGATGAAAGTGGGCAGTTCTCCTGCAGAGGAATCCGGTTGAGCAAAGCTTTTGCTCAATCGGCTGAGAGGCAGAAATTGACTGGCAAAGGGGGCAAAGCGAATTGTGGTTGGTGGAGCCGGCTGTTTTTAGCGAAGGAAAGGTGTGTAAGGGAATACTCCTGTGATCATGCAAGGCTCCCGCCAGCACTTGGAATTACTTCCGCCCCAGCAACACCGCATTAGCAACGCCGCCTTTTCCCTCTTCCCGCTTCACACAAAAACTGCCTGCCCTTTGGAAAAGAATACGAATGATGGATTAGTCTCTTGACGCAAAGCATCAAATAAAAAGCCAAAAAGCCTATCATCTCCTAGGCTACATTAGCTCCATAAGGGCTACTAAAAATCCCATCAAAGCCAGTCATAGCCCACCAGCTGCGCTTGTCCCTGTATAACTAGGAGATTAATCCGGGAACGAAACCTTAAAATAAGCCTCAAGTCATATAAGCCTAAAGCATATAAGCAATAATCCCTCCCTTAAATCTCCTCCTTAAAATAAATCCCCCTATTAGCCTCAAGCATGTTTTTAATAGAATTGAGGCGCAAAATTGACAAAGATGTTGGTGTAAAAGTGGGGGCCATTGGCGTGAGTGGATTGTGCTGGGACGATGGTGCGAGGAGGAATGGAGAGGAGAGGAGGCGGGGAGTAATATCGACTGGCGGCTGATGGGCGTGCTTGGAAACGATGCCTCCTTCCGTGGCAGGCAATGCAAATATACTCCTCTCACACAAGCCCCTCAATTTATTCTCCTTCTTACCCCTCAACTTCCCTTACAGACCCCCCCCCCCCCAGCTTCCACCCCAGCCCCTCAGAAGCATGCCCAAACTCTCCTCTTAGTCTGGGCGCTCTAAGAACCTTGCTAAAAACCAGAGCCCAGCCCTCTTTCCAAGACGAAGCCCTATTCGCTCCAACAATAGGCCGCGCCCCATCGATCACGGATGAGCAGAGCATGCTTGGCTTGTCTTTGCTCCCTTGCAGAGACCAGCTTTCTAAACTCACTTCCCAGCTGCTAGCCAGCCAGCCATTTCCGCCATTTTAGAGAGGCAAGAAAAGGGGGGGGGGCGGAAACGTGCGAAAATGCCACCTTCGCCGGCTCTAGCCTCAGGCGAGCGGAAGTGTTGCGGAGACTAAGCTGGGGCTTGGCATAAAAAAGCGCTGGGCAAAAAAGAAGCGCAAGCATGGCGTAGAACGAGGCAATCGGGCTGCGCTGAAGCAGGGGGCGGAATGAGGCTAATGCGGGCAAATGAGGCTGCTGTCGCCAAAATGCCTTGGCGGCTGGCACGGGCGAAGCGCTGAGGAGGGAAAAGAGAGGCCACTGCTCCACAATGGCAGAGGAGCCTTTTAATCTCCCCGCCCCGTCTAAGCCCCAACAGCTCTCTGCTTTCCTCGAAAACAAGGCCTGGCTTTTTGCTTCCCCACAGCTCTAGGCGACAATCAGGCGAGCTGAAATTGAGGCCCTGTCATGCGGGCATTAGCGGTGTGGGACAGGAAAATGGGGAGGGGGAAAGGTGATTGAGACCCCTGGCCGGCAAGAAGGATGAGGAAGGAAGGAGGGAGACGGGGAGGGACATTAGCCTCCCAACCCACCCAAGGCAATTCTCCTCCTCTACTGCAAATGCCATCCCCAGCCTGAGCTCACATTTCCCGCTGAAATCGCCTCAACAAAGAAATTGCAGCGACCATTCCTTGAGTTTTTCACTCCCCTGGCTCCCACAATTGCAGATTCATGAGGCGGTACTTTCTTGAAACTATCTATCTTTAGACCTGAAAGCCTGCGACATGGACTGAAAATGAGAAACAGTTTTTCTCAGGCACTCTGACAAATGACTGGCTTCCGGCTATTCTTGAAGCTTGTGGTGTTGATGAGAGATGTAGGGAAAGCAAGCGGATTGGAGAGGCAGAAGGTGGATGGCACCAGGGGGCTGGGATGTCTAAGTGGGGGAGGAATGAGATTGGTGCAAGCTGCAGGAATTCCCACGGCACCGCCCGGCACGCTTCACCAGAAAAGGCGATATGGCGAAAATAGCTGTCTTCTTGCCGTCCAAGGAAGACCCAGCAAGGATTGCCAGCCTGGAAACTCAATAGGGCCTCTGGTCACCCGTACACCCTCCAGCCCCCCATCCCCTCTGCACAAACACTGCCAGAATTGCAATATCGGCTCAGCTGCGTTTCACGCTCTCCCTCTTTACCGCCCCTTTTTCACCCTCCACCCGTTTAGGCCAATTTCGAGGCCGCACATCCTTCTGTCTTTACCCTGCCACAATATCACTTTCTATCGTACTAAACTTGCTAACACTTCCGCAGCAAGAAGAAATGAAACCGGACTAAAGCACAAAAATGTCGCACAAATATAGCTGCAATTGCAGCAGCCTACACTTCAGATACATTGAATAGCTTGGCCGCCTCGCCAAAATCGCTATACGCTTTCTTCTCGTCCAAGACCTGAAGAGGCATGGAAGGTAGATATGATCTGGTATGCAGAAGGGCATGGTGACCTTGCGGGCTACGGAGACTTTGTTAGCCAGGTTCCATGCCAGGACGCCGCATATGTGCTGGCCGTCTTTGGTGTAGAAGACGACGCCTTTCTGGTAGTCCTCGCCGGGGACTGGGGCGTGGAGGCTGGAACTTGAACTCCCTCCCTCCTCCTTCGCCGCCTCTGAGCCCGCGAAGAAGGCCACGGTGGGGAGACGAGCATCGCACACACCCACCGCGTCGAAGCCCATCTCCACGCCCACGCGTGACCAGAAGGCTGACTTGTCCACGTAGGCCTTGCCAGCCCTCAAGCCTTTCCAGTCTCACTTCCAACTGTAGCCGATAGGATTGTAAAAAGGTGACCCAGTCATGTTCTCGCCCGCTAGACGGCCAGAGGCAGCGGCGTGCTCGATGTGCTCCACTCGACGGCGTCCCAGCTCATGGTCGTAGAAGGAGACGCAGTCGCCCGCCTTCCATCAAACACCCCCTTTCTACTCCCAAGCAGGCAGAGCAATGAGGAGAACCGCCCAGATGTCGGACTGAAGGCGCAGCTCTGCATCGGCCAGGAAGCCGCCCAGACGCTCGTCCTCCTCCAGCCCCGACGCTTCGGCCAGCTCCGTGTTCGCCGCAACACCAACCCCCAGCACCACACGCTCTGCCCTCACCTCAACACTTCACTCTTTAGGCACCGCTCACTTTTACTGCCAAAGGACTACCTCTCGCCCATCCTTCAAGCTCAGCACCACCTCTTTGCCCACCCGCTTCACCTCGCTTACATTTGCATCGCTGTAGATGTTGACGCCGCCTATTCCATCATTCGTTAGCGCAGAAGGCGGTGGATGAAAGATGGTGGAAACTTTTGGAGACTCTGTCGGTGGCCCAGTTGGAGAGGTAGGAGGGCAGAACGCCGCTCATCAGGCCAGACTTTGGGAACACCACCGACACATCCACACCAGTCTTCTTTGCTTAAATTATATCTCTTTGACCAATAACGGTGCAAACAACTTGAAAAACACCTCTATTGGCAAGGCAGACAGCCAATTCTGATCCTAGGAAGCCGCCACCAATCACTGCCACTGATTTGACCTCAAGTTCCGCAGAAGCATCAAACTACTTCTGCTTTGTTAACAACCAATATTTTTGAACGGCATAAATATGGAACTCAGTTGAACTGGGATAAAAGTCAATGTTGCAGCTGAACATAAAGAGGCTTAACCTTTTGCGTAGCTGCTTCAAGCTCACGAAAGTCGTCAATGCCTCGGTAAAACTGCACTTTCTCGGCAACCTCAATTGGTATGGTCTGAAGAAGAGAATACTGCGGCTAAAGAAACCTGTGGGCCCGCTTTGGCAATGACAGACGCTTGTTTGGGACTAGCGCCTGTGGCCAGGAGACACTTGCCATAGCTCAGCACCTGCCCATCCTCTGTCCAGACTTTGTGCTCTGGTGGGGAAACCTTCGTCACTCGCATCCCTCTTCAACCCAGACCTCCTTCATCCCGGTATATTCAAGGAGGAAGTGAATGAAACCGAGCGATTGCAACTCCGCCGCTCTCCGTCTCACTCAGCTTCTCCACGGGTAGGAAGAAGTCCTCAGTTTCGTAGAAGACGCTCCGTTCTCCACTCGGAAGCTTGAAGCGCAGCTCCTTGCCCACATTTGGGTTCTCCGTGAACCACAGCACCTGCCAAAGCCCCCCTCCTTGCCTCTAATAAGCTAATAGGTAGTGTGAAGCAGAAACTTTGGAGAGTGGAGGCCGAAGGTATGGAGCGTATGGCTCGTCTCCGATGACGAGGACTTTGGCGTTGGGCTCGGCCGCCAGAATGGCCTTGTAGGCGGACTGCGCCGCTGCGCCTAACAGCCAACAACTCTTGGAAGCAGGGACATTTAGGATACATTCTACCGGCGCCTACGATGAGGTAGGGCACGTGCTTCGGCAGTGGCGTCGGCGCCAGCTTGGGCTTCGCTTTCTTTCCCGCCTGTCAATCCCAGCTCATTACAGTCTTGCAATGTCTTTTCTTTCCACCTTGGCCTCGGAAGAAGTGGGCTTGCCAGACTCGCCCTTGCCAGCGTTTCGGTAAAGGCCCTGAAAGAAATAGAGTGGATGGTGGAATGAAAGGCAAGAGAATAAGGAGACGTAGGCAAGGCCGGCAGCACCGAGACCGCCGATGACGGCGACAATGGCGGGATTGGAGCCCTCCTGACCCTTTTTACTTCCACCAGCCTGACTTCCCAGCAACCGGCAGGCACCTCAATATCACGACACTCATTTCTTCTTTATCAATAATTCTAAGTGACATTTTAGGTATTGATTAAAGATAGACTTACTCAGGTGCTGCTTTGGAAAACGAAATGCAAGTTGACGAACGAGCATAGTTCTGTTGCAAGCTGCTACTCCCGGATGTTTTCCTTTTCCTAGGCTCGCAGACTTTTTTACCCATTCAACTGCGCATTTCTTTCGCCGCCAGACCAAAACTTCGGCAATTGTTTGAAGCGATTATCACAAGTTAGCCCACCGCTGGCGCCATGGTGTAATCGAGTGTTTGGCTTTTAGTGTGGGTGGAAGGGTAGATGTGGCTGTAGGTTTGGTTGAGTTTGCTAATGCGTCAACGAGGGAAGCGGCTGGTGTCTTTGAGAGCGGGGTGACGGAGAAGGAAAGGCGGTGGAAGTGACAGAGTGTGAGTGTAGCGTAGAGGTTGTCATTGAGGTTGTGGAAACAGGCTGGTGAGGGGAGGGAGGATGGGCGAGGGAGGAGAGGAAAGGGCTAGTGAGGGCTGGCCTGTGAGCCGTGGCCAGGGAAGGGAAGGAGGCGGAGGGTGTGGCTTTTTAGGGTTGTAGGTATGGGGGCAGGAGAGAGGAAGGAGGGAGGGAGGGGTTGAGAGCGAGGGGCGGGAGGTGATTTGTGAGGGTATTGGTCTGGGCGGGCTGTGGGGCTGTGTGTAGGGAGGGGGGAGGGAAGGGAAGGGGAGCTTTGTGTGTGGCGGCATGGTCCTTTGAAGTGTGTGAGGGGCCAGTGGTAAAAGAAGGCCGGGAAAGAGCGAGCAAGGGCGATAACTTTAAATCATCGGACGCAGGGTGTATGCCAGTTTTCCTCCCCCGGCCCTGTCCGCCCTTCTTCTCGCTCGCTTCTGCCTCCCTCCCTCCCTCCCTCCCTCCCTCCTACCAACCCACCAGCCCCTTCCTATATTGCCTCTCCTTCCCCCTCCCATCCCCTCCCTCCCATCCCCCTCCCACCCCCCCTCTTCCCACCCACCCCCTCCAGTCTCCTCCATTCCCATTCCACCCCGTCTTATTCCACTCCGCCGACGCCGCCATCAAAGTACCTCCCGCAGCCCTCCCGGATATGCCTCCATTTCCTCCCCTGCCCCTAGCCCGCACCTGAAAGGCCCACTAACACCACCAGCTGAAATTCTCCGCCAAACATCCTCATGCCCTCCACCGCTTGGTCCATCCTGCTCCTCTTCTCTGTCCCCGGAGTTCAAGCTGCAGCACTGACGCCTCGTCCGCCCACCTATCTCGTCCTGCCCAGACGCAATGCCTCCTGGTCACAGGTCCTTTACCCCTTTTCCCTTCCTTCGCTTTTCCTTCTCCTCATCTGGTGCAGCTTTAGATGGAGGGGACAGAGTCTTCAGCGGTGCTGGAAGTCTGGTTTCCCGGTCGCCCGCCCTCAATCGTCCAGGCCAACTTCACCCTTGGCTCCAGCCGAGCACCTGCCCAGGGATTCCTACTTGAGGTACTCCTTTACATCGCTTAACTCTGACCAAGCTCGGCAGCAGGCAGTAGAGAGGTTGAGTGGGGGTGTGTATGTGGCAGTGTGTTTATGTGTAGTGCGTAAGCAGGTGGGGGGCAGAGTAAAGGGAGGCAAGCTGCCTTTACGGCCTCTTTCCCAAGCCGCCCAACGCCCCTTTGTACCTCGCCCGCCTTTGATAAACTCCTTCTTTCATCTTCCGTCATTTCATGCAATCTTGTGGAGCATAGGAGTGGGTGGTAAAAAGAGGAGCGGATGGGATGAGTTGGTTGGTGGGAGGGCGGGCGATGGGGCCTTTGGCGCTGGGCTGACAAATGAGGCGGGGTCTGGCTGCTGGCCCTCCCTCAGCCCCTCTCTCCTCTTAGGCTTCTACGCCGCACCCGCTCATCTGATAAAGACACGTCTGGGGAGCTCTTCCTCCACTGCCCCTTCCTTTTCGGCTAAATATGGGCGGGTCAGAAAATTGGCGCTCTAGATTCCCTTTGCATCCATCTCACCTGTTCGGCCAGCGGGTAATGAGGAGGGCAAAAGAAGATAGCCTTGAAGGAGGAAGAAAGGTGGAGGAGAGGAGGGGAAGATGGATGAGCAGTCTGGGCTGGGGTCAGGGGTGGGTGAGAGAGGCACTAGCCTTCTCCCTCCCTCCTTCCCTCCCTCCCTCCTATCATTGAGCCCAAGTGCCAAGGGCAGGGAGGGGGATTGATGGAGTCGTGCGGCCCTGGTGAGAAGCGAGGCGGCTGATCCCATCTGGATACCGGAGAGGATAGGGGGGAAGGAGTTGGAAGGAAGTGGGAGTGTAAGATGCTGGGCTGATAGAAGGGGCCTGGTGGTGAGTCCGTGGGGCGTACTCTGTTAATGTCCACAGAGAGAGAGAGAGAGGCCTGGGAAGCAGAGGCAGGGGAGAAGGGAGGGAAAAGGCTGCGTCTCTGGGCCCAATTCAATTTCCTCGCCAAACCCGAGGCCTCTTCCACATCCTTCCAACCAACTCCTTCCCAAAGCCACCCACTACTTAGTCCCCAGTCCTGATAGCCAAAGGACGCCCCGCTTTCCTCAACCCCCCAAATTAATCCTACTTCAGGGCAAAACAGGCATTGTGTTCCTTATCAAGCCGGGCTTAGCGCTGGACCGCTATTCACTATTATATATCTGCAAAGACTACGTGGAGAATGCAAAAAGAAAGAAGAACAAATAAAATAAACAAAAAAACACAAATGAAAGGCTGTTTGAAGGTGGATCCTCAACGAGCGTGTCGGAAGAAGGAGATCGGTCTAGACCACACCCTCAATGGCAATATCGCCGTCGTCATCATGAGCAGACTTCAGCCCTGGATCACTGGATGTATTGCACCCAGCAACCAGGTTCCAAAAACTCATCTTTCCTTAGCATATCTCAATCAGCTTCATTCGCAAATTGATCTTCATTTTCACCCAGCTTTGGCGCTAAGCCCTGGACTTTGAAATAAGTTTTGTTAAATTCGCAAAAAAACAATGCGGAAGTATCAAGTATTTCTATCTGTTCCAACCATAAAACTTGGCCTGCACAGAAAATGCAAGAATACAAATAAACATTAGGTCCGCTTCGCGGAAGAAAGCGGTGCCGCCGGGGTGATCCTGGCCTTCCAAGAGCAGCCGCTGAAGTTGCGCCCCTTCCCCCATTCCGTACCACCCCCTTCATCTCTCCAAGGCCGGAGGAAGGATGAAAAAAGGGGGTGCAGAGTCGGATGGCGACGGTGACGCTGAGCGGAGTGGGAGCCCTGCAGATGGAGGGCATCCTGGCCAGGGGAAGACGCGCCGGCCAGCCCATTCGACTTCGAATACGACCCAACCTTCGCTCCGCCCCACCAGTCCCTTCCCATCACGTTTGCCCTGCCTTTTCCTCACCCTGCTGCTAGCTATGCCCATTCCTACCATCCTTTCAGCGAAGCATTCCTTCAGTACTGGACATGGCCTACATCACTTCCGGCCTTGTCATCCTCCTATTCCTCTGCTTCATC